>JAVHLU010000601.1:0-52647 GCA_036785755.1 Colletotrichum ledebouriae | reverse complement strand
TAGACTAGAGTTATATAAAATAGCCCTAGTTTTATTAATAATAGTGCGTATAATACGCTCTATTAATCCGTTTAGTTTATAGGTATAAGGAGGTCTGATATTATAGATAATACTACTATTTATATATATAGTTTTAATACGTTTATTAGTGAATTCTAATCTACTATCCGTATTGAATTCTCTTATATGCTTATTATTATTATTATTATTAACTTCAGCCTTAAATTTATTAAAGGCTTTAGTAATAGACTCAAGAGTCTTATATCTTAATAGTCTTCCCCACGCAAAGCGGGTATATTTAGTAATAAATATTATAAACTACCTATAGTAATCATAGGTTTCAGGACTTATAGGTCTATAAAGATCTAAGGCTATATAATCTAGATAATCTAGATAATCTAAATCTTTATTATATATTGATTTTTTATTAACCTTAGTGATAAACTTGCCCTTAAGGCAGGCTTCACAAGGTAGAAGATTTGTTATACTTATAGCTTTATTATTATTATTATTTATAAGGTTATTATTTATGTTAGTATTATCTGAAAGATTCTTAAGATATTTATAGCTTATATGACCTAGATGGTTATGCTATAGTTTATATAGATCTTTGTTATTATTATTGGTTATAGATTGCGTATAGAGTAGGTTATTATTATTACTATTATTATTCCTCTTTAAGGGGGCTTTATAACCCTGATTTAAGGGTATTTTAAAGAGATAGAGGTTATTAGACTTATAGCCCGTAGTTATAGTATAGTTATTATACATATTATATAGAATAGGTTTCTGCTATATAATAGAGGCTATACCTATATTATCAAGTCGACTTTAACTAAGTAAATTAATACCTAGTTTAGGTATATAATAGACGTCTTTTAATATTATTTTATTATTATTAGGGAAAATATTTAAATCTCCCCTTATAGTAGTAGTAAGCTAATTTGCGTTGCCCCACTTTATAGAGGTATTTATAGACTTTTTGTTATATAAAAGAGTATAATTTTTAACTATATAGATAGTAGTAGCAGTATCGATATAGAATATAGTATTAATTTATTTATAACACCTTAATCCTAAGTTCTTTTCCTTAGTTATAATACTCTATTAAATCAAAGTACTTAAGGTTATATTATTAGTTATTATATTATTATTATAAGGATTATTATAGGATATACTTACGTTTTCAAATTCCTAATCTTTATTAGAATTATTAAGATCCATCGGATCCTCGTTTTGATTAACAGGTTGATCCATAGATATATAGGGGGTTATTAAGGTATTATTTTCTTCTTCTACTTCTTCTATAACCCTTAAGGTAGTTATATTAACTTCCTTAGTAGTAGTAGAGGTAGAAGGTTTTTTGTTTTTATTATTTTTATTATTATTTTTATTCTACTATGCTAGGGTCTTTTCAGGGTGTAGAAAGGCATAGTTATCCTTAGTATAGCTAGTCTTTGTATAGTTTTTATATTATAGACCTTTTTGTTTTTTCTAAGGCTTTTTAGTAACCTTATTTTTATTTTTATTTTTATTATTATTATTATTAGTAGTAAATTTACTACTTTACCCTTACGTCTTAATTCATCTAATAAATTAGAGAATAGACTATTAAGTATATAAGTATCCTTATTAGCCCTAAGACCTTGAGTAATAGTAGTTATAAAACTATTATACTCTTCGTCTAGGCTATTAAATATATATACTATAACTACCTAATTGGGTAGTTTAAGCTTATTATATACTAGGTTATCCGTAAGTTCCTTTATTTTATTTATATATTCTTCTATAAAGTTAAAATTACTTAAAGTAGTATTGAATAACTCTTTATAAGTTAGGAACTCGTTAGTAAACCCTATAGGCTTATATAGGTCTTTAAGATATTTCTAAGCCTCGTAAGCTATTATATTATCCTTTATAACCCTTAGAGGCCTAATATTATAGAATAGCTGTATATAGCTTAGAGCCTTATTATTTAGATTAATATTATTATTATCTATAGGCTTAGATAAGTCTATAGTTATATCTTGACTAATAAGTAAGGCCTTAATACGTATAGACTAGACTTTATAGTTATTAGATCTAGAAAGCTTAAGAAGCTATACTTTCAAATTAGATATTATAATAACTTTAGGAGTATAATATATAAGCTCTAATATAGTATATAGATTATAATAATAAGATAAGATAGTTATATAGCTTAGTAGTATTAACTATAGCTTTATTATTAAATATCTATAGTTAAAACCTAGAGGTTATAGGTTTAACTCGTGATATTCCTCCTCTTTTATTTAATCCTCTTTTAAGGGTCTTCTAACTCTTCTATAGAAGACTACCTAGTAGGTAGACCTTTTATAGTTAGGATAATATCCGGTATATAGCCGATATTAGGCCTCGTTTAAATAGCGGTATAAATATAGATAAACTAAGACTTATATAGGCTTAGGGATAACTTAAAGATATAATCGAGGGGAGCAAGGTTAAATAATTTTATTATAATATTATCTCGTTTTATAGTAATAGAGGTATTAATAGTAGTATAATTAAATCAATATAGGTTTTAAATAGCTTTTTATAGGAGGCTTCGATCTTTTAACTAGTAAACTAGTCTAGCTAGTATTTCTAGTTTAGTATAGGGCGTATAAAGGCTATATCTTTCAAAAGTATACTTTAAATAGGTAACTTTAATAAAGAGGATAGGCTTAAGGTGCTTATTATAAGAGGGAGGAGGTTAAATAGGTATAAGGTTATTAAAAAGATCAGAGCTAGGCTTATAACCTATAAGAATAGGTATATAAGTAGCGAAAGGGGCGGTAAAATAGCCTAAATAATAGATATTAATAGGCTAAGTAATATTATAATAAAAGCTAATAGATTTAAGTATAAGGAGGTATTCTTCCTTGAATTTATTAATAGAGAAATCGTTAAATATTTATAATATTATCTCTAAGTTATAAATCCTACCCTCGTAAAGTAAGGGGTAAGATATTCTAAAACGTAACTATAAAGTAGTAGCTTATTAAGTAGAAACCGCGTTTAGATTACTATATGGTCTGTGCGCAATTTCTATATATTTATAGCTATAAAGCTAAGAATTATAAATATATATATATATATATAAGGTTATTACTTTTATTAGACTTTATATGGATTTTAAAGTATTTATTCCATAAAGGAAATACTTTTATGGTTATTATTTATGTTTTATAGTTATTAAAGTGTTAAAGAGATATTATATAGGTATATAACTATATATACTATAGTTATTTATTAAGGTTTATATAACCTTTATAAGATTATTATAGAATGTTTTAAGATATACCTTCGGTATTCTTACATAAGTAATAAGGGTTATTATATAAGTCTATTTAAGGGGCGACTTCCCTTACTAATAGCCCTAAATATAAATCCTTACCTTATATTAATCGAGGATATTATCGTTATTGAATTTATAGGTAAATACCCACTCTAAAGGGATTAGTCTCTTTATTATTATCCCTTAATTAATAATATATTATATATCTATCTATTATAATCTATTTATTTTAACTTTAGCTACTTCTTTAAAGTAAGTTTAGAGCACCTATAGGAGGTTTAAAAGTTCTTTTTATAAGTAAGGTAGCTTATTAAGGTTATTAGTAATAAGATTTCTATAGATTATTATAGTTATATAAGTAGACTTCGCGCTATAAATAGTAGTATAAATATAGCTATAGAGCGTATAGTACCCTATACTAGCTTCTAAGAAGGCTTTCTATTAATTAGATATAAAAGTCTTAAAGAAGCTAGATACACGCTCCTACTCTATATAGTACTATAATAAAACTACTAACTAGAGCGGGGTTTATTCTCTATTATTCCTAGTTATAAATTACTAGGTAGTAGATTATATAGCTATTAGCTTTAATAAGTTTAGCTATAATCCTCCTAATTATATACCTAGTTAGACCTCTATTTAGTATTAGCCTTCTCCTCGCTCTCTAAATATAGCTATATTAATAGATTTAAGAGCTTCCTATCTAAAGGTTCGTTTTATTATATTTACTTACTTTAGAAATATCTTATAAAATAGGGAGTAGTTTAACTATAATATAATCCTTAATCTATTCCCCTTTAGAATTAACTTCTCTAATAGCTTTATTTATATAGTTTACTTCTAATATATATACTATATCTACTACTCTATCTATTAGAGCTAGGTTCTTATCTAGCTTTAGTATAGGATTAGAGGATAATAGCTACCCCCCCTTCTAGCTTACGTATCCCTTTAGAAGTTTTAAGATTCTTTTATTTAGAGACTTAGTTATAAGAATAAGATTTAGTATAAGTAACTATTTAGTTATAAGTATTAATATAGCTTTATCTTTATTTATAATACCTAACATCTAAAGTTTAAAGTTAACTTATAATATAAGTTTTTTAACCTCTTCTACTATGTTTTAGATAATATCTTCTAGAATACCCTCTTTTACCTTATCCTTCTTATAGAAAGTCTATTTATTAAATAGTATACTCTATATAATAATAACTATTTATAACGCGGGAATCTAGGCCTTATATAGGTTATAAGCATCTAGAATATATCCTACTAGGTATTTAGTATATCCCTATAGTACTACCTTAAAGCCTCTTTTATTAATTCCTCTCTCTTATTCCCTCTTAAGGGGGTATATATAGTAGCTATAGGTATATATATATCCCTAGTAAGGGCGAAGGTCGCGGGTTAAGGCTGCTCTATTATTAGGTTACTACTAGCAAAGGTACTAGTAGAACTACTCCTCTTTAATCTATAGTAATAAACGCTAGTTATAGCATTTAAATAGGATTATATTATAAAGCATTTTTAGACTTAGTACTATCTTAACCTATAGTTCTATAGGTAAGCTCGTTATAATAAGTATCTTAATTATTTAAGTAATAACTTCCTAACTAGCTTATTCCCTTCTATTATTTAGTTCCTTTATATATAAATGGGTTATTTTAACCTCTATTCCTTTTATATAAGTCTAATCCTTATACCTTATATATCTTATAAGTAAAATTACTAACCTCTTAATATCTTATCTAATCTTATAAATAGAAAATCCCTTCTATTGAAATACCTATTACTTAAAGGTATATAAAGTAAGTATAATACTACTATAAGTCTTATTAATATATAAGAAGGCGAAGAGCTAACTAGTATATTTATCCTTAATAATAAGGAGCTACTAGTTCTAGTTAAAGCCTTTAGGGTAGTTAAATAGATCCTATATAATTCTATAGTAAGGGTATATTACTTTATCTTCTAATATTTATCTTAAAATCACCTATTTATTATATATAACTATATAGTATTAGTACTATAGGCGCGTTAGGCCCTTAATCCTTACCCCCTAAGTAGTATATACTAGCTACTTAAGAGCTTTAGGGCTAAGGTAGCTACTTCAGAGGTACTAAAGTATCGTATTATTACTCCTATTTAGTAGTATTATAAAAGAGGTATACTTATATATTACTAATATATAGTTTATATTATTAATAATAGTATTAATACTTTAGGGGATCTACTTAGGAATAGAGTATAAAGAACGAGGCTTATATTTAAGGAAGGTAAGGGTCGCTTTTTTAATAAGTTTCTTAACTATAACGCTATTCTTATAGGTTCTAGAGTAAAGTATAGAGTTATACCTTAAATACTAGATACCTATTTTCTAAAATAGCGCTTTAGAGATAATATTAATATAAAAGTTCTCTATATATCCTATATTATAGAGTATAAAGTATTCTATAGTTATACTTTTTAAGCTATTAAAAGTATTCTTAATAATATATATACTTTTTATAATAATTAGATATAAAGCTATTTTAGAATTAACTTATTCTCTATTATAATACTTAATTAAGGAGGGGATAAGGAGGGGCTTATTATTTACTAGGTATATCCCTCTCTAGTTATCTAGAACTATAGACTTATATAATAAATAGGGTCTTAAGTAAAGGGCTATTAAGATACTTAGGTACTCCTTATCTAAGTTAACTATATTATCCCTAACCTTATTTAAGAGGGCTATATAAAAAGTAATTACTATTATATTAGTAAAGTAGCTTAGGGCTATATTAGATTTCTTAGATAAACCTTATTACCCCCCTTATTACTTTAGTAGTTCTTACCCTTATAGGGTATAGCGCGTAGCTAGCTCTTATAAGTAAGTTTAATATAAAGATTAGTAAAATATAGGTTATTATTTAACTAGTTATAAATCTAAGCTACTTATATATCTATTACTTATATATAAGGGCCCTTCTAGTAATATCTAGTTAAAATAGCTTCTAAATAGTTATAATTAATACTTAGCTATTAATAGCTTAACCTATATAAGTACTATTTACTAATAAATAAGTTACTAGTTATAGGAATATTTAATAGGTTAGCCTTATCTATATAACTAGCTAGTATTATAAATACCTTAGTACTTTATCCTTATAATCTTAAGTAGAGTATATCCTTATATAAGAAATCCTTAAATATATTAGTATATTAGCTTATATTAGAGACTAGTATCCCTACTCGCTCCTATTTAAGGATATCTATAATCTCTATATTAGCTTAAATAAGTATAAAGTAATAACTTATTACTTAGAGAAAAGTTTTTAAAGCGAGGGTATTACTTACCTTAAGAAGCTTAAGCTAAGTAATATAGAGGTAAATACCCCTAAAATCCTTAATCTAGGTATTAGGATTAATGCTCTTATTTACTTTTTCTAGGACCTAGGTATACTCCTCTTAAATAATAATAAGGGTACTAGCCTTACTTAGAGTATAATAATATTTAAGATTAATAATAAAGCTATAAAAAGTTATATCCCCTTTAATAAGAAGTTCTATATATATAGGTATAATAATATTATAAGTAATAATCTCTATAATTAGATAGTTAATTTACTTAAACTCTCAATCCTTGCGGGTTCGTTTAGACTCTTATATAATAAGGGAACAAAAATATTCTAAATACTATTCCTATATACTTATAATAATCTTATTAATTATAACTAAGGTAGTTAGAAGCTAAGGGGGCTATTATTTATTTATCTATATCCTAGTAGTAGGCTTAGGAGTAGTCCTAAAGTAGCCTCTTCTAGAGCCTCCTAGTTAAGTAGAGCGATATATTAACTATAAGCGCTCTTCTCCTATAGATACTAGGTATTAATATCCTAGGTTTATTTAGTAATATATATATTAAGAGTTAAAGTTTCTAATAAGGTTTTACTTAGGTATAAAGATCCCTTAAGGTTATCTAAGTTAATATACTTCTAGCCTTTAGTAGCTTAGGCTTTAGCTTAGATTATAATATACTAAGTAGTAAAGTCCTTATATATAGTTAGATAATATAATATTACTATAGTATTAATAGAAGATATTATAATTAAGATTATTTAGAAATAGAGGGTTTAGAATAATAGAGGATAGTATATATTAAGGAGGAAAGAAGGAATAGGAGAGAGGAAGTTTTAATAAATACTTTTAATAATAAAAGCTTATTTTAAAATAATAAATTAGAGGTTTAGTTAGAGCTAGGCTTATAACTATTAAGAAATATCTTATAGGGTTATATTTATAGTTACTAGAGAGCTTATTTTATTATAATAAGAGTAGCTATAATATAGTTACTTATAACTATAATTAGAGGAATAACCCCTAGAGAAAGGTTATTCTAGAGCTGACTTTAGTTACGTGCCGTGCTGGGAACGGGCGATGCTGAAGGCGTCACGACACCTATCAAGATCACGGCCGGAAGGGATCGGGCAGGAGGACAACAAAAAACCTTGATAATCTGAGCAATGCCGTTCCTTGGATTCGGATTCAGCACGGGAACCATCGAGAAGAAGGGGGGAAGTTCGAGATACGAACGAGGCGTTTTGCGCAGTTGCGCGTCCCTCGGTGCGTTGGCGGATTCGCCATGGTAGAGTGCATGCAGCCAGATATGGGTCGCCTTGCCGAGCGCCAACGAAAGGGAAAGCTGCAGCCTTAAGCTGCACGCCATCTTTCTCTTCCCAGTGCCGTCTGGCTGACGCTGGCGATGTCGGGGTTGAGCTGTGCGATGAGGTAATGTAGCGTTACATAAGCCGTGACGATGCAATCAGGCTTACATACTGTGCTGTTTGCTGCAGGCAGACAGCCAGGCAGATTACCTAACTTGTCCTTGCATCTACTAGTATTCGCTTCTTCAGTTTTAGTTGATCAGATCGCGTTGTGCTGGTGAGGGTGAGAAGGGGACGTGCTTTTCCAGGTGTGGCAGCCTGGGATTGGTGGCGTTATGGGAACCGGGGTCCCGACTCGGATGAACCTGGTGACGAGACCCTATGCTGGGATCGAGTCACTGGCTGAGGCCCTCTAATTTTTTGACACTTACGCGCTAATCCTAGAGTCTCGTCTCATGGTGAGAATAGTCTGCCTCATCTGAAACAAAGTTGGAGGGACTAATGCTCGGGTCTTCTGATTCAAAAATGTGTCTAGTAATAACCTGGATAGGGAGCGGCATGGAAGGAATAGTCCAACATCCTGGTATGCTCGAAAGCATTTGCGTTCGTACCACCAAATACTTGAGGTAATAGGCCATAACAAGCCAAGAAATAGTAGTAGAGAAATGTCTGACAAACGAAATACGTCGTGAACGAAGGTCAGACTGCGACCGCCGTCGGCTTACACTGTGCCTGCATGACAAGTGTCCAATGAAGCGTCGCGAGTCGGAAGTCTATCGAGTAAAACCCATCAAGATAAGATCCTGCAATCTCCAATGAAAAGTCTGCAAGTCCCTAGATGTTAGATTGCATGTCTGCAGAAAATTGGATAGAGGAACTCACCACTTGACTCTATGAATCGCGAATCCATCGCCAAACATCCCTCTTAACAAGGAGAGAGAGAGAAAGAGGAAAACTTCTCTCGAAACGTGATGTTTAGACCTTGCGTGCATCCAAGCTTAGGAGTCCGCAAAATGCAAGAAGAAACAAAATAAACATATTCCCGTCAGCGACCTCACCCCTTCCCCTCAGTCGCATCTCATAAATCCATGACGATGCAGAATTCGCTCGTAGGCGTGGATCCTCTCGTCCTGCTGCTTAATGATGCACCGCTGATCCTCGACATCCCTCCTCAAACGCTTGTTGTGATCCTCGACGACGTCGAACCTGCATTCCCAGGTGATGATGATCCGCCTCAGCTCCTCGACACGATCCGAGATATGGTGCCGCGCGAGCTCCTTGATCCTCGCAAGCAAGCCGTCGCGTTCCCTCTCCATCTTGTGCAGCCTGTGCCTCAATCTCTCGACCTCGCGGTGAAACTTGCCCGCATTGCCGCCGGCGTTCTCGATCGAGCACCTCAACGCCGCGTTCTCTTCGCGGAGGGCCTGGTTCTCGGCCTGTAGAAGTGGCACGATGCCGCCCAGGCGTCGGGCCTCGGCCTCGGCGGCTTCGAAGTTGCACTTGAGGGTGTTATTTTCGCGAACGAGGCACTCGTTGGTCTCCCGAAGCTTGCGCTCCCGCTCCACCAGGTCGTTCCACTCGTCCCTGCCTAAATGGCAGCAGTCGTCGCGGCAACATCGGTAGGCCGGCTGCGGCTTCTCATAGTAATGGTGGCGGCTATGGTGATGGGAACGGGAGCGTCTAAGGGAGACGAACTGGGTTCGGCCGTCCGGCGCGGTCTCGACGTACCAGCGGCGGTCAGCCATACGAAAGGGATCGGTGATGTAAAAGTGTTTGTGAGAGATGCTGCACTCGTTGCCCACGTTTGTTGGACGGACGAGAGAGACCGCGGGTCTGGCGGTCTCGGGTGTTGGTTTCTGGGTTCAAAGGCTTGCGGCTGGTATCGAGAGAGTTCAACGGTATGGCTCAAAGCGTGCGATGTAAGACTTGGAGATAGTAATGTAAGGAGTGATAACGAAGATTAGAAGGGAACAAGTTCGACGAACCTGGAAAGAGAAGAGATGGAGTCTTGATAAGGGGATCTGCAAGTAAAGACAGAAGGCCACAAGAGCTAGTACGATATGCAGGTGATCAAAGCAGAAGACGTAGGCTCTTGTAACGAACGAAGATTGGTGAGAGCCCGCGTGGCCGCGGCGGGAAGCGGGTAGGGCTTGATTAAAAGGGTCCTGTTTAGGCAATGTGCCCTGACATAGGCCGCAACCGTCACCTTGGGAATCCATCTCGGACTGGAGAGCGAATGTTGCCTCGATGTTTCCAGTCATCGAGGTGTGCTGCTCAAGAAGAGGCAGCGGCCACGAGGCTCAAGCGCGTGGACAGGAGAGGGATGGGAGGTGGTTCGGTGGCTGGCGCGCAAGTAGGTGTGTGTGGGTAGATAGTTTGGGGGCAGGAAACCGTGTTAAGGGAAAAGTTCTACGGACCATGAGAACGCTATCTTCATTTTCCTCTGCCTCCAGCCTTTGCAACGGAGGACCCCTTCAACGGGCGAGTAGTTGGTGTCGGTTGTCATGTCGCTAACCTAGGTGTGAGACGAACGAGGGCTCAGAAGATGCGTGTAGCAGTCATGTAGACAGCCTCAGAAGTTGGGTGCGGTGAGACCTCTGAGGTCGTTTGGCTGCGAGCGCATGAGGGGGATGTCTCACGCGTTGGGGGGTCATTCGGGACTGGCTCCGGGGCTGAGTGTCGAGTCGCTGGACTCGCATCCCCGTCATCGTGACGAGAGTCAAGGATTCGTAAGCATGAAAGGGAAAAACCTCAGAAACGGCCGCCAAATTATGGTTAACCATGCTTTCGTGCAGCTCTAAGATAGGCCGCAAAGCGAGTCTTTGTGGCATTCCAACTGGTGGTTAAGGTGTCGTTTGGTGATGGAGTTGGCCGAGTTGGAGATCTGAGAGGACGACATGCGCGGGGCAGGTGATTGGCCGCTGATACGCCGTACCGTAACGTCATTCCCCGCAAAGTCCCCTGGCATGATTGCTGTGCAGCCGCGGCTGCGCTTGGGCTGCCTCCACGCGATGCGCTTTCCTGTGGTAGGTACGTATCCTTCTCCTTCGTCCCTCATCCTTCGTCCCTCTTCCTCAACCAACAAAGGAACTTCACCTCACCCTCCAACCCTTCTCCGAATGGAAGTCATTGACATAGCCCCGGCAAGGCTACCGCATAGGACACAACGCGTGCTCTCTAATCATAGTCCACTTCGCCCTTGCCCTTATTTCAGGCCTCTCTTGTGTCTCTAATCTAGTCAGGATGCCATTCCTGCGACTACCAGCTCGTCCATTTCAGTGTCCCCGGTCACACCTTCGGATGCTGCAAAGTCTCCTCGCGAACGCCCGATTTTCTGTTCCCGGTGTCTTCGCGGCTTGATGGCGACCCGACGAATCTTGCTGCCTGTGCTAGTGGCAAAATGGCGATTGATGAGTTTCCAAGCCGGTCGACCAACATACCAACGAGAGGATGCGAGATGAGCCACCTCAACCAGCAGGACTCAAATGTGTAATTCTGGGCTTACGCGATAAGGAAATCGACCGGTTCCTAATGCTATTCACTTGAGCGAGTCACTTTTTCATAATGCGAAAATGAGTCTGGTTGTATGCGAAAGACGATATTAAGATACCAAGATACTGGGTCCGTCAACTTTGCAGTTGAGAGGTTCAGCCTCTATCTAGATGGCAGCATTTACACCCCAAGCCCCAACGCCGGGCCATCCACCGCCGCCATACCCATACGGATCACCGCCCAACCTTCCGCGCCGACCTGGTCCGCCGGGTCCCAGCCGATTGTGGTCTCCGCAGGCCATCGGGTCATGTCCGTTTGGGTCCACAACCTGCGTGCATCCCGGATGACGACACTGCGTATGAATCCGGCAGAAGTGCGTATTCTCGACGGCTTGCGCTCCGCACTGGACCGCCCTGCAGGCGTGGCCGCCACAATACGCAGACCTCCAGTCGAAACCGCCCCTGTTGCCTAGGACAGCGAACATGCCTTCGAGAACCACGTGAGCACGTTCATGCGGGCAGGCTATTACCGCACACTTGTGTTCTGCGCAGAGACCGTTGCCGAACAGGGCCCGCTCGTTACCGCAGTGTCGAAGCGTACAGACGTGAGTCTCGCAGAGCGTTCTATCCGGAGCAACGCGGTTGTCGCAGTTGTTAAGTCTGCACCGCGTCCCAGAGTCTGTGTTGCTGTTAGAACGGTGCTGTCTGATGAGAAGTTGAACCTTGAGAATGACAAAGAATGAAAAGTCGTGAGAGAACTTACGCTCCTCGCAGTGCTGCCCGATATTCTCCCCATCAACCATTCGAGCCCGGTCACATCCAGGAGTACTACACGCCCGATGTCGGTCACAGAAGTGATCATGCTCTCCCTCCCTCGGACAGCCACGTCTATCGCACTGATGCTCGTTGCAATACTCCCCGAGCCGTCTCCGCCACCGACAATCCCGCGTCTTGCACACATGGTCCTTGCAGAACTGCGACTGCTCCGTTCGGTGATCTTTGGGCCGGAGACAGCCCATCTCCACGCAGGTGTGATCTCTACAGACGCCCTCCGCCAGCGGGATCCGCTCGTTATCGCAACCCCGTTCGCCCTCCCACCTGCAGTAGTGGACGCCGCAGTGCTTCGATATGGTCCCGTCGTCGCGGACGTGCGCGAACTGCCGGCAGCCGGCGGTGTGGCACATGCGGTGTCGCTCACAGAAGCGCGAATGGTCGTGGGGGTCTCCCGTGGCTCCGGGGCAGCCAGCGAGACAGGCGGCCGAGGCGCAGGTGTGGGACGTGCAGAAGGTGCTTCCGCCGGGAGCGCGCGGAGAGGCGCATCCTGGCCGGGAGCAGCGGTGGTCGTTGCAGTATCGTAGGTCGGCGTCGTCTTGGCGGACGCGGTGGTTGTCGCAGCCTGGTTGGTTGCAGTTGTCTGTCGAGGTTAGAGCGGCGTGGGAGAGGGGGGTGAGTCGCGGTGCTTACGATATTGGGAGCAGAATCTGAAGGTCCTTGGGTCGTAATCTTTGACGTAGTTCTGGCAGCGTTGGTCGTTGATGGTCCCCACGCACGTCATATCTGCGAGTGAACGTTAGTTTGCGTGGTGTGTTGAAGCTGACTGTGTTTGTGATATGGGATGTCCAAATGAGAGAGCTCATTTGATGGTTATAGAAAGCAGGCAGGGAAGAGAGAGGGTCCGGGGTAAGTACGTTGATGGCAATATCCACGATTGTTGGTCCTCACATGAGGACATGCCGCAGCGTTGTCAATCTTCTTGCAGCAGTGAACCTTGCAGTAGATGGAAGCGTATCGGCTGCCGTCCTTGGTGAGAGTGACCTTGGGATAGGGACATCGGCCCATTGGCGTCGCGAAGTTGCAGAGCCTGGCAAGCTCCTGGGCGCTGACGCGCCGCTTCTTGCCGAATGCCATTGCGGACAGTGAACAGACAAAGAATTTCGAGAAAGAAAACTTGTTGGAGAGGTTTGCGACTGACGTCGAGGTATCAAGAGCAGTCAACCAGATAAGAGGGGGGGAATGCTGGAAACCTGAGTTAAAATGGGGGAACGGCGCATCCTACCTGAAGAAATGTCGGTGAGCAGGCATCCGTGAGGCAGCCATCATACTTGAATCAGAACTCCATTCTGAGGTATGATGGGAAAGGCAGACTGGCGTGACGTGGTAAGGCAGCTCTTGATGGGAGCACGACCGCGGTGGCCGCTCATGTGAGGCTCCGTGAGCAGTGATGGGATGCTTCAGTCTATCGGACGCGGCCCTGGTGCTAACAAGCGAGTGAGCAGCAAGATTTTCGAGTTGTACGAGGTCTTCTTGGTATTGTGACGGGTGACTGGCTAATTTCCAGAGGCGGTGTGCCTTATAGGGGTTGTACGGGCATGCTGATACCCGTGTATAGTCCGACTACAGGATGTTAGTTCGGAGAGATTTTGAGACAGGTCAGATGTTTGCCTTACTTGAGAGTTGAGGGAGATAACTACGTGGCTATGAGCACGTGAAGCTTTGGCTTGTAAGTCAACCGACCAGTTGTAATCCTCACTTCTGCGAAATTGAATGTGCTCCGGAAGAAATCTACGGAGAACGGCAAAGTCAGAGTGCTTCTCGTGGATCTTCGGAGAGAAAGGGGGGGTTAGATGAAGGTCTGATGACACCACCCACACCAACACCAAAACCTCAGTTGCCTAGTTTTGTATAACTCCAAGACCTAATTTCTCAGTCATGCTGCGAGGAAACTCCACCCCTGGTAAATGCTGGCAACAACAGGTACGCAAAGAGCTTTATTTGCAACTGACGATGCATGTAGGCTTTGTGGTCCTTTTCGAAACGCGTTCCTGATATAATTGATGTTCGAAAAGCAAGTTCACACAAAGGAGTAGCTAATGTAGCTGTCTCTTCGATAAAGATAGCCTCTGGCAGATCGATCTGGACAGTACTCGCGTGATAGCTGACTCATGATGAGATATCTGTTGAGTTGCGGCTACGCTATGTGACCTTATATATTTCCACGCTGGTTCCTTAGTATCGCTTTGATGGAAAACATGTTCGAATTCCTTTTTGAATCGATGTGTGGTCGGGTTGATCAAGCATACCTTGGTGCTGTCCTGAAGCGCGCGGATCCGGATTTCGGTGTCCATCTCAAAATGGCGTCTCTCGGTCTCATCACCCTCAGCGGAGGCAAGTCGAATATCTTTGCAGTTTCCACGAGCTTACAGAGCCCGAGTACGAGCACTGTACACGTAGCTTCTTCGACTCACAAGGCAGCTCAAGAGATTGCTTCCCGGATTAAGAACAATGCTTGCATCGTTCTGGATTCGATCGACACTCGCGGTGCTTCGGCCACGAAGTCGACTCTAACCCTTGTCGTACGCGGGTACCAAATAAACACAGAGGCGATCATGTTCGTCAACAAAGTCTCGAATAAGCACATTATAGAGGAACTTACGCCTTGGAAGGGTCAACTGTCGCTCTGCGAGTGGCTCTTGAAGGTGGTCCAATTCCGTAACTACGACCTGGTGTGCAATGACCGACCAGCTCTATTTGAGATCCCCCAGAAGTTCAAGACCGAAAAAAAGTACGAGAAGTTGCGAGCCTTTGTCAGAGGCGAGATCAAGTTCAGCCAAGTAGTTCCGATTTTCGGCGACGACATCGAATCCTCATCCGAAGAAGACGGTGGAACCAACGATGAAGCCAGCGCCCTGCGAAAAGGCCGCAAGAGGACGGCCAAGCTCAGGGCGTCAGTTTGGGCCAAGGATCTCATCAAGGGTCTCATGCGTGTCGTCGTTCGTGCCGCGGACGTTGTGTGCACCACGACTCACACTTCTCGCGAGCCGACGTACGAGACTTTCCGGAAGGCTGCAGGCGCTGTTGTGCTTGCGGACGCTGGATCGATGTCGATAGCTGAGGCTATGGTGGTCTGGGGCGACAGCTTCCGACCTTGTGTGATTGCGGGAACTCCGAGCGCAAGTGTCAGGACCTTGATCAGGAGCGACGAGAGGAACGCCCAGAGAGTGTATCTCGATCGCTTCGGCCCTGATAGCGAGGTTTCGATCCTCAATTGGGCCATCAGCATCGGACACCCTTGTTTCGAATGCTAAGATCGAGGAGGTCAGTACGGAGAATCGGCTGGATGTGTGTGGTGGACAGGAGCAAGTGACATATTGGGCTTGAGAAAATGTGTACGAGTACTCGCTCGAGTTTGCTTCAGAAATGATTGCTATTAATGGTACGTAAACCGTGAATGTGCCACAAGAGTGAGCGTCTGTGCCGCATGAGTGTCGTAGTGATGATTCGAGGCCTGAGGCGCCATGATGGACATGCGGCAGATCGCACTGCTATTCCGTAGACAACCGTGCACTTGTAGTTTTGTCGGCATGCGTCTCGTCTACAATGTGTGAGGCGAGTGAGGGTCGGGAGCCTGCGAAGGATGGCAATGAACTCGACATAGGAGAATCGAAAGACAGAGTCAAAAGCAGGGAAGAACGGGTCTACGGCGCAAGAATGGACGAGGGCGCAGAGGAGTCCCGTGAAGGGATACGAGACGTGGATCGGCCGGAAGTTCAGAACGTGCAGCAGTGTCGTGAAGTCGTCGTGGGACTAGGACGAAACCATTTGAAAGCGTTCAAGCATACCTCGCGTCCTCGTCTTGCCTTTTTCTTCTGCTTCTATTCCCCGGATCTTTGACGTATGTCGATGCGTGGTTTCTCTACGTCGCTGTTATTACTGCCCTCCACGGCGGAATCCCAAACTGTCTTAACCTCCCGACATGAGGTGGAGTTCGAGGTCAAGTCGGAGGAAGTTGTCGTCGAGTTTGAGCCCTTTTCGTTTCGAGAACAAAATGGGGATTTGGGTACAGCGCGCGCCTCATGACGAAGCTGGAGGATAATACCATGTTGTCAAGACCAATCGGGAAGGTGGATCGTCCCGGCTCGATGGCCCCACCCGCTCCGAATATCAAAATCCCCGGCTCCGGGCCGACGCTTATTTTCAGATTCAACAAGCCACCACACAACAAACATTTGAGTTGTTGGTATCATTCAACTTGGTATTGCACTGTCACGTAAAGGTCATGTACACACATTGCGCCAAAAGCCCCGCTTTTCAGTTCCATTCCCACCAATTTTGTTAAAATAGGGGTCCGCCCAACCGGATCGCAACAGACTTGTTCTGGGTGTAGTTTGCGAGGGCCGCCTCGCCCAGTTCTCTGCCGATACCACTCTCTTTGTATCCTCCGAATGGGACTGCATGGTGTAGCATGTTATAACCTGTTCGGAGCTGTATCAGCAAATGCCTTCATGTGTGGAAGAATGAGAACGATCTGCCGCGGCCCCGGATGTTTCTGAGGACCGGGAAGGCATTCGGGCCACGGACGACCTTCATACAGATTTACTGTGGGGCATTTGAACTTACAGTTAACCCAGACGGTACCAGCCTTCAGCTTGTTCCCGACACGGAGGGCAGTGGCTAGGTCCTTGGTGTGGACGGCGGCAGCCAGGCCGTAGGTAGTATCGTGGGCGAGCTTGAGAACCTCCTCCTCGTCCTTGAACTTGGCGATGGCGCAGACCGGGCCGAAGATTTCCTCTTGCATGATCTTCATATCGGGCTTCACGTTGGAGAAGATGGTAGGCTGAATGAAGTAGCCCTTGTCACCGTGACGCGCACCACCAGTCTCGATGGTAGCGCCCTCGTCCTTTCCGGCCTTGATGTAACCCATAATGCGGTCGAACTGAAGCTGGGAGACCTGGGGGCCCTGGAAGGTCTCGGGGTGGAACGGGTCGCCGACCTTGTTCTGCTGAGCACGCTTCTTGAAGGCCTCGAGGAACTTGTCATAGATGTCCTCCTGGACGAAAATACGGGTACCGGCACAGCAGCACTGGCCGTGGTTGTAGTAGATACCGAAGTTGACCCAAGAAATAGCCTGCTCGATATCGGCGTCGTTGAAGACGATGTTGGGAGACTTGCCACCGAGCTCGAGGGTGACTTTCTTGAGGTTAGAACTGGCGGCAGCCTTCATGATCTGGCGACCAATCAGGGTGGATCCAGTGAAGGCAATCTTGTCAATGTCCATGTGAGAGGAAATGGCAGCACCGGCAACCTTGCCGAAACCGGAAATCAGGTTGAAAACACCAGGGGGGAAACCAGCCTCCTTGACGAGGTTGGCGAAGACGAGACCGGACAGAGGAGTCTGCTCAGCAGTCTTCATAACAATGGTGTTACCGGTGGCGAGCGCAGGAGCGATCTTCCAGGAGAGCATGAGAAGAGGGAAGTTCCAGGGGATAATCTGTCCGCAAACACCGATCTATTGAACCTTGTTAGCAAGATCGAGTGACACTTCCTGGCATTCATGAACAACAACTCACGGGCTCAGAGCGGGTATAGTGAAACATATCGGGCGCGACGTCGATAGTCTTGCCCTCAATCTTATCGGCCCAGCCTCCGTAGTATCTGAGGCAGCCGACAACAGCAGCAACATCGCCCTTAGCCATGGAGATGGACTTTCCGTTGTCGAGGGACTCGACAGCGGCGAGCAGGTCCGCATTCTTCTCGGCGAGGTCGGCGAGCTTGAGGAGATAGATAGAGCGCTGGTTAGGGGTTGTTTCCCTCCAGACGCCCTCGAAGGCCTTGCGCGCAGCGGCGACGGCGATGTCGACGTCTTTCTCGGTGGCCTCGTGGACGGAGCAGATAACCTCCTCGGTGGAGGGGTTGATGACCTCAAAGGTCTGCTTGTCGACACCCTCAACCCACTCGTTGTTGATGAACCTGTTGAGAAAAAGCTGTTAGTGGAAGGTGTCACTCAACCGCATCATAAGCATGGGAGAATCTCGCGTACAATCCAGTAGGCTGAGTGTAGGCGCCCGTCGCCGGGGTCTTAAGCTCAACGGACAAACCCATTATGATAGTTGTGTGAAAGAAGACGAAACAACAGTATTGGTATCAAGATATCACAGGAAAGAAAAAAGGTTTGAGTAATGGGTTTGACAGTTGAGGAGTAGTGAGGAGAGGGAGAGCTCGAAGATTCAGACCCGTGGAGCCGGGGAAGATAGGACTGTATATAAAGCGGGGTATGGGGGATAACTGGGGAGGAAAGAAGCCCGAACAATGATGGCAACTGGGGGGGGCGAGGGTGTGCGGAAAGGTGGGGGGAACTTGGTGAGCGGGGAGTCTGCAGAATCGCAATTGGCAGACAACACATCCATGAACCGGCGCAACGTAAAGCATTGACTTCTACTGGTCTGGACTTGGGTAGATAGAAGCTGGGTGGCAAACAAAGGCACCAGAAGAGACAAGCTCTCCACAGCGCATCTGCATGCTGTATTCAGATAGAGTATAGATAATTCTAGGGGCTTTCGGGGGGCTTTCGGAGCCCTTTGGCATGTGTAGACGGCGACCAGACACTCAACTCACGAACACAGACTTGGATGAGAGACCGGGGTGATGGAGGGGCAAAATGCTACTTTGGTAGGCCTGGGGGAAAGGGAGTGCGCCTCCTATGCAAGGGAAGGCCAGCTAAACGGGGAAAGGTGGGTGCCGCTTCGGGCGAAAGCCTGTTTCTCTCGGCCATCTCGAGGCGAGTCCCCCCCGGTACCCTACGCCCAGCAAGCTGTCTGTTGAATCCCGCCTCCCAGCCGAAAGCGTTCATCTTCCATCCAGTAACCCGCGCGGGCAGGCGCTAACCAGGACAGAAAGTTTTGGGTGTTAACTGATAGAGAGCAGTATTTCGGCCATTAGGAAGCCCCAGAGGAGTTGTGTGTGGATGATGCCTGTTGATTCGGCTCAAGTTTGTCCCAAAAATGCCACCCGACTTGAGTTCCCCAATCTACCCGACTCTCCAGCCTTCCCCGTTTCCCCAGAATAGTCCCGGAACCATAACCGCATGATGGGAGCCAGGGAAACGAGACGGACTAGACGCTTGAGTCTATTGTGCCGTTCTTCTGCCGCATCCGCAGCGCTTCCGCAGAGTTGATGCTGTCCGCTCAGGATCCATATTTACTGTGCCTCTGCAACCTTTGCCACAGAGCATCTCCAGAACCCACTCCTCTCCACCTCGGCGTTTTCTACCCCGCATTTCTCCATCACAACTTGCGACTTCCACCTTGGAAGCGTCCAATCATATCGAGCCAAAATGCTGTCCTGGAGGTGCATTTTCATGAGGTGTCACCTGGGAAACATGCGGGTTCTTGCTGCTGATCTTGCACAGATGCCCAACACATCGTGGTCACCGCATCGCAACTTTGCCATAACAATGTTGCAATCACTGGCCCAGCAGTTGACGAAGCTGTCTGCTTGACAATGCACTATTGAAGCTAAACTGGACCACCCCAGACTCTTCAGCATGAAACCGCTTTCAATGGACCACATTGAATGCTGGACGAACGATTCCAACGGCGGTCTCTGGACGGGCGGAAGCTTCCCGCGAACACACATTACTAGTATAGGCAGATGCGAATCAGCAACTGCAGTCAGGAATGAGCTCGCAAGCCTCGACACGCCTACTCCGTACGTCCCTCGCCTTATGCTGATACCCTGCCTTCGAGCTTCTCAAAACCCGCGCCCTTCCGCGCTTTCTTCCCCTCCACCCCACCTCTGTCACCCACCTTGACGACACGCGTTGGTGGTGGCTGGCTCTGCGCGCATGCTGGCTGCTCCAGATACCTTGAAGATTACCTTACGATTAAGATTGTCTGCTAAAGCGGAGAAATGAAAACCGCATCCCATTTATCATGTTGTAAGAGCTCGGGAGACATCACATCACTCCATGTCGCGAAGGCGAGGTCGACGCCCCTGCGTTGATTGATACCGACTCTCGGGTCGTCATTGCTGTCATTTCCCGGGTTCTCTTTCTCGGCCCAAAGCCAAGCGAGCTCACTTTTTCTCGCACCGAAACCAGAGCTCGAGGGGTTCCAGGCAGGGGTGTGCGTAAAGTCGGGGGATGTCGATATATCGTCGTGCAAACGCCGCGTCGGCGGCGCTTTTCAGTCTGCACCACCCCATTTCTCCCTCTCGTCATTCTCCTGTCCTGCGGCTCCCGACGCCCAATCCCGAATACCCCTGCTCCTTGCTTCCTTGTCCCCGACATCATTTGACAGCAGAGAACCCTCTTGGCCGAAGCTGTTGAGGACTGTGTGGGGACCTTCTCGGTCTGATGGCAGTTTCACGGCTACACGGAGCTCCATTCCTTCTTTGGAGGCACGGGTTGCTGCTGAGCGCGTGGCGTGGTCCGATCTCCAATTCCTGTTGGACTCAAACAGCATCCGGCTTTGAAACTTCATTCTTCGTGTTGTGTCAAACGGTTCGACTCGAATCTGCTGTCTGCGCGGTAGTGCGTGAGTGTGATTCGTTTTAGCGATGCTAACCGCGCGTAGCCTCTCATCATCCGGCAAGGCGGCGACGCCAAGATTCCGTCTTGTCATGTCAGGTTCTGATTTTCTGCGAGGTTCTGCTTGACAGCTTCCTATGCTTGGCCATGCTTGATTCCGGCTCGTTGATCAACTCCGATCTGCTTTGCAACTCTACCACTCCACGGTTACTCGCACGGACAAGCAGTTGACCAAGAGAAAAAAAAAAAAAGTGATACAGAACACCTACCAAAGTCTCACCCAATTGCTGGGGCACGCTGATAGACCCCGTATCACTTTTTCTGCCAACCGCTTGACGGGATCCGAGGGGATCTGCACCGACACTATCAGAGTCGAGACATGTTAGCTGTGTGCGAAATTGTTGAGGAGGCTTGAAGCTTGTCAACGTCTACTTCTTGGCCAATATATTTTTCTCGATATGATGCGGCCAAGGCTTGACAGATCCAATGGGCCGTTAGCGATGCGATCGGAATCAGTCACTTTCAAGTCCGATTAACAATTCGGAAAAGCAACCCAACCGATAACCCCACATCAGACGCTTATTGGTGTTCGAACGAACTGCTTGCCCTGAGTGCATGCTGTCCGGATGTCGACCAGAGATATGTCAGATTTGTATGTGGACATCATTCGGGACACACGTTAGACACAAGTTTGGTTGAAACAGTCAGGGTCTGTTCCTGAACCCTAACACTCGCTCATGAGCTCAAGCGGCGACACGGCTTCGATTGTCCGAGCGTCAAAGAGACGACTGGCAATCGTGTGTGGAAATTCATTGACCTGCTGAAGCTCATGCATGAAAGGAGAAATACGGTTGTAAACTAAGAATTTGGGGAATGGGGAAAATAGACGGAACCTCCCCGCAGTTCTCCCGGCTGCTTCAATGCCCGAGATCACACTATCTAGAACTACACCACCGTGTATGCGCCGAGAACGGGCCGCGGTCCGCGACCCTTCAGCTCTGAGCTTGACCGGGATCAAATGCAGTCAATATTGGCATCGCTTTGATAGACTCGACCGAACCGCTTCCATGGGTCTTTTGTGTTCGCGCCGTTGCAGGGTTCAAATGGTGACACGACCTTCTCCGGTCCAAAGCCGAGCCTGTCTGCCGAGCCGGTGATCCTAAGCTTATGCCCGTTCAGTCAGCTTGATGTTGTTGCGCCTTCATATCGGCCTCTCCGTACTCCTAGGCGTCTTTGGTGGTAGATCCTTCGATGACAAGGCGTGGTATGATAGATCGGTGTCTGAATTCCTCCTACAAAGTCGACGATGTTCTCAAAGACGGTACACATGAATCCGCTCAATCTTTCGACTAATCAACTGGGACTAAGCAGGAACACAGCTCAGAAAGCTCAATACTGACTGGTAAGATCAGAATCATTTGAAGGCGCCAGCTTATTCTAACGATGAAGGCTTATATTGGAAGCCTCTAATGCAATTCGTGTCAACTAGAGAATTGTGTGCTGGCGTTGTTATTTGCGGTTTAGCTAACTTGATGCTGACCCCTCTGGAGTTTGAGGTGAATCTAATTGCAGCTCAGACTAGCCTCGTTCTTTGGCGAGCATCCTTGTTGCAGTGAAGGTTACGAGAAGGTCATAAATCCCAAGCCAAGCCGATGATGTCTAGTTCTGATATCGTAGTACGTCAAAAGAAAATATTCTTTCCAATCCCTTCCTGTCACGTTGATAATGAGATGGAGTGTCGTTTGGCGAGACTTTCCTTGGAGCACGACAAACCAGAAGTGGTTTGCTCACGTGAAGGCGAAATCGGATGGACACCCCCCCACAAACACTTGCCGAATCCCTCCCCACGTGACCGGTCTTAGTTGGCTTTCACTGGGCAATGTTCGATAAGCCGGCGATGAAAAGTCGTAGATGAAAGCAAGTAGACTGACCAGAGCTGTCGAGGATGGCCTATTTAAAGCAGGGGAGCTTAGCACCGGTATGTACTGCACTAACTACTAGGCCGCGTCTGAGGTAACTTGAAGAGTAGTCCATGGGAAATATGATCAAGGATGCTGTGTAATGATATCAATTCGCCAGCCGTTAGCTTAGCCCAAAAATGCAAACCCTCCTTGTCTACCATAGGTGGAGGTCACCCGTCTTATTGTCAGTAGGAGATGACTCCCACAGGTTACCTTATCCCGAGGTTTGACACCTGCTTCCTAGAGGACAACGCCCCATAACGCTCTTTTGATCGAACATGATTCAGATGAGGAGCATTGGCTCTTTCATGTCAAATACAGAAAGTCAAGTTGTTGCCAAGGTTGTAGCCCTCCGGGATTTCAGCGGTCTCAACTGACAGAACTAGAACTAGGCCAGTAAGAGGTCGTCATGATTCGTCGCCATCAAAGCTGGAAAACGCAAGTGACTGGGATCTGCGATTGCAATATGCATTAATTGAATGACGTCACATCAGATAAAAGTCATATCATCAAGATGGATGCGGTTGTTAAGGTATCGGGAAATCTACGAGGCATGTAGAGTAACATTCACCGGAATAGATCAGTTTGTCCTCAACACAAATGCGGCTAGTCCAGAGTGGAAGAGCTAGGTGAAAACTCTATCGAATTTCCTCAGGCTTGCAATGCTAAAGTCGCATCAGATAAATTCTCACTAGAACGGAAAAACTTCTAAAAGGATGGGCTGGGATTAAGTTATGGACTCGACGGGATGGCGAAGGTGGCTCCGAGGATCGAGGGGCATGGAAGGATAAAAAAAAAAAAATTGCTGCGATAAGTGACCAAAGAGCGGGACGAACGCACTGACCACTTTGCGGTTTTCAGGAATCAGACCAATCATGTCGCTTTCTTTCCCGTCGACAAGCGGTGAATTTTCCTAGGAATTGGCAGGATCTTGTGTATCAGGAGTGACATCTTCTTTGGGGCAGATTATAAGGGCATCGGCGCTCGGATTTTCTCCCAAAAAGTTTTTCCGCCTATCTTGCAAGAACCCCAAAGTTCACGATCACGACCGCCCGACGACCCGCGCGGCCTTCAGACTGCCCGAAAAAGCTGTCTCCGTGCTTCTAAATGCTCATGGAGGGCATTGAGGCTATCGCCGAGTCGGCCCAGCCCGCCAAGGCTGAGGCGCACTCGCCAACAGGTACGCCTTGGCTTCCTACCATCCCGCCCGACGAAGCTCTTCACCAGCCTCCAAGACCTGGATACCGCCTGGCAACAGCTTGAAAACATGTCGCTGAGGTTGCTGACTCGGTTCGCAGGACCCGAAATGAAGCAAGAATCGCCCTGTCTGGCGACCGACCTGGGCGAGACCCCCCAATTCCCACTTAAGCGACCCCGCGATTCGAGCGCAGACGATGCAGACGCCGAGTCCAAGAGGTTAAAGGTCGATGAAGAGGCACCGCCCCTGGACCTGAACTTCGACGTGGATGCTATGATCCAAGGCGTCATGATGGACATCAACAACGAGATGGGCAAGG
The DNA here is from genome assembly GCA_036785755.1 of Colletotrichum ledebouriae. NCBI lineage: Eukaryota > Fungi > Ascomycota > Sordariomycetes > Glomerellales > Glomerellaceae > Colletotrichum > Colletotrichum ledebouriae. Next base: position 28,412 of record JAVHLU010000601.1, on the reverse strand, counting down.
TGGACGGTCTCGACTCTGGCCCAGACGTGGACATGTCGGCAGACCCCCTCGCCTCTGTGTCGCAAGAACCTCCACCGTCCACCGAGTCCCATACCGCCGTTCTCTCTGAGCCGCTGGCATTGATGAGACGGACGACTACTTCCTGTTTGTCAAACTTTGTACGTGGCGGTCTCGTCAGTCTTGGAGGCACCGCTAATACCCATTTCGCCTGCAGGCCTTGCAGCTGCTGGTGATCTTGTCGCAACATGTCTTCGACGACGTCTACCGACAATTACAAGAGAAGGACTCTGACGTCTCCAAGTCTTTTGCCACGATAAAGTCGCTGTTCCAGCAGACTCGTGCCATCTACTCAACGACCGACCTTATCTTGGATCCTGCTACGCTGGATCTGACACTCCCCGATAACCTGACGGATATTCAGGTCGCGAACCTCGCAAGCTTTTGCTGTGCGCTCTTCTCATTCGACGGACATCACGATTCCACCTCGAAAGAGCTGCTCGCTCTGCAAGACAGATTTTTCTCCGTCTTCCTGCCCGGCGGCGAAAACGATACCGTAACGAACGAGATTTCCGACCTTTTTGTCGCGGTCAAGACGCACCTTGTGATTGACGCTGTTACTACGGCAGACCAATCAGCGCCAGTCGACCAACTGATCGCGGATGCTTTTTCGGAAGATCTGGAGGATCAACTGCGTGGCAGGCATGGAGGAACGGCCCTGACGACCGAGGAACAGGCTCTAGTTACGGCTGTTCAAGAAAGAAAGGCGGCCTTGATTTCCTACGCATCAGGCCTTCCTGATACCGGTAGGTTGCTAAGTGCAGGTCTTTCGAGGCCAAGCTGACGGATCGCACACAGTTCTTCTGAAGATCGGCTACCCGGATGAAGACCTCTTCCGTCTCCTCAACTTGTACCTGCGCCGCAAGCTCCAATCCCTCGAAGGGCTCGCCTCAAGGCACGGCATCGAGCTTCCTCAGATAGTGACGAACGGAGAGTTGGAAGCATCGATGTCTCACGACCTAGACGATCTTGGTATTTCCTCCCTGTTGGAGGCGACAGATGGTCTTGTTGCTCAGTATCTTCCGACCGATCCCATCGACGGCTTGCCCAACGAACAGCCTCCGGTCCCGTCGACCGAGAACAGTGCTCCTCCCGCAGAGCCTCCCGCACCTGCAACCGAAGCTGCCCCTGCGGCACCAGCAACGAACGGCCCTCCGACGACTGAAGCTCAAGACTCTAATGACATTCTTGCGCTCGTCGCACAGAGCACTCAAGAATACGTCCGAACGACTCTCAACAACTTATCACCAGCGCCATACCAGCCGACGGTTCCTACACCGACAGGAGCAGCACCCGTCACGCAGACGACATATCTCTCACATCTGCAACAAACCCAGGCACAATCACCGTACTATGGATATCCTCCACAGGTTGACCAGCCGCCGCACCCTGCTTCTCATGACAACTCCGAGAAGCTTCCTCCTAGTCAGACATTGCCCAGCGCGGTGCTGTACGATAGAGCCAGACAAGCAGCACTGAGCAAGACCAACAACCAGCAGAGGCGAGAAGGCACTACGTCAACCAGACGTCCCTGGACCCAAGAAGAGGAGAAGGCACTGATGACCGGGTTGGACATGGTCCAGGGACCTCACTGGAGTCAGATACTGTCGCTCTTTGGTGCTGAAGGGACTCTTTCAAATATACTGAAAGACAGAACTCAAGTGCAATTGAAGGATAAGGCGCGCAATCTGAAGCTCTTCTTCCTAAAGACAAACTCGGAAATGCCATACTACTTGCAAGCCGTCACTGGTGAGCTGAAGACTCGAGCACCGACCCAAGCCGCGCGCAAGGAAGCCGAAGAGCGAGCGCGAATGAATTCGGAGGAAGAACAGGCTCGTGTGCAGGGAATAATGACCCTTGCCGGCGGCCTGCAACATCCGCAGCACAATCGGGCGAGCGCAACACCCGCCACCGCGCCCAGTACACCTTCTCGATCTGCAGCACACATGGCCCACCACATGGCTCATGTTACGACACCAACCCACGCCACAGTATCTGGTCCACCAGCGACACCCGCAGCTCACACCCCAGGTCACCATCAAGTGCCGGCTTCATCGCCCTACGCGGCTACAGCGGCTCAGCTTTCACAAACGCCTCATGCGTTGTCTCACACTCAACCACAAACCCCGACCCATTCACACATCCAACATCACTCTCAGCCTGGGACCCCGCAGCCACAACAACACCAACAGCAACAGCAGCAACAGCAGCATTCGCAGCAACAACATCAACAGCAGCAACAACATCAACAGCAGCAACAACATCAGTCGCAGGCGCATCAGCAGCAGCAACCCCAGGAACCTGCTCAGCCTCAAGTTACTCAGCCTGTGGAGGCGGCTCGGCAGTACTCGACGGACGCGTCTGCGCCTGTGTACAGCCAGGAGAATGATGACCTGAAGGAGGCAGCACTCATGCAGAGCCTGCGCGAACTCGAGGCGTACAGCGGAAGCGCCAGTATGTCTTAGAGCGACGACTACCTGAACGCTCAATACCATTATCAACCCCATATTCTCGCCAACAGTCTAGACGGCATGATCAGTCACGACGTTGACTCCGATGCGACGATGGAACCTATGTTCGACTCTGACGCGACTATGGAACCCATGTCCGACGCGACAATGGATATCTTGTCCGATTCGACGATGGAACCCATTTTCGACTTCGATGAGACGATCGGATCAATGTTTGACCAGGACGATTGGAGCATCGACGATGTTCTTGCCGCTATCTAGGCATTGCCCTCGATTCGATGGCAATATATTTCGCCAATCTGGAGACGTGGATTAGGGATAACCTCGAGTTCTGCAGGATATCGACTACCTGCGCAGCGGACAAACACGAAATGCGTCTCTAGATCAGCGTTTGAGTTGGTTTAGGCGCAAGAGACGTGCCGCAGCGGAGGCAGTCAATTTTGAGAAGGAAGTAATTGTTTATAGACTTGTTACGGAGAGGCACTTGCGCGCATTTTCAGGCAATGGTGATCTGGGAAGAACCAAAAAAGTTACGGAGGGCAAAAGGGCGGCACCAAAAGCGATTTTCTTGTTTGCTCATGATACCACGAATGATAGAGGATAGGTAGGAAGGCGACGATGATGGATCGCCCGGTAAGGGACAGAAGCGCGGGTTCGTCTAGCGGCACGGAACCAAATAAAAAGCTGATGGTCACTACGAGACAAGTTCATCTATGGCGTTGATAGGTGTGAGAATACGCGAACGATTGCCATCACCAAGGCGGGATATTTTCTGCGAAAGGTCCAGCGGATGTGTGCACAACATTCAGAATGAAAAAGTTATACTCGCTTTTTTGTAAACAGGATATGCTCGACAAAGGTCGACTTTCTTGCCAAGCCGAATATGACGATAACGAGGACTTTAGAGTCGGTCAACCACTTTATGTCAAGGCTGTATCGAGACATTGTCATGTCACGCATTTGTTTCTGAAATAACTTGGCGAGCAGGCTTTTGGCATGCGTTCTGAAGGCACGGGGAAACTAGACCAGGGGCCGCGGCTAACGTGCCGCGTCTGAGCTGCTTCATGAAAGCACACAATCTTCGTCAGCGGCGACGCGGGCTAGAAGTCGGAGCACCCTGCTCAGCTTCTCACAACATCGACCCGACATGGTCACAAGCACGACGGAGAAATGGCCAAGAAGGTCAAGCGGTCTGTCTCGCACGCATGTCTTAGCATTTATACCGATACTGTCTTTGAAAAGCCTCCCACATACACGCCCAACCACTATCCATCTCATTCGTCTCTGTGCAAGAGTAATGCAACGCTACAGGGGCATGAATCTGCGGTAGCCATAGTACTTGGCGTGAGCAGGAACAATGTTTCGTGTAGCGTCGCTAGGATCCTTCTTCCCCAGGCAGTCACGCTAACCGGGAGCCTCCCTTTTCTCCCCGGTAAATCAAGACTTCCCTCCCCCTGAAGTCCGAACTCTGCCAGGACAGTCCTCAAGTCGTGCTTGTGTTACGTGGCACTGCTCACTCGTTCATACGAGTTCTGCTAGGCTAGTTCCCCTCACGTATTGTGGGGGCCCTTGAGGTGATCGAGATACTGGTGCCGCTCGCCAAAGACTCTGTCGTACGTGCAGGCAGGGACGGAACAACGCTGTGGTTGGAAGTTGTTCTTCTCGTGGGCTTGTCTTCTTTGAATGGGGAGGTGTGAGCTGATTTCTTCCTCGAGCACTGTGGGATGTAGGCTTCGGAAGTGGGTCTTGAGGCTGGGCGGTGTTTCGCACTCTGTCCCACAGACCCAGCATTTCCGTGGGAGATTGTGGTGAATGAGGCTGTAGTGTTTCCGCATCTCGCCTCGTGAGTCAAAGATCGTTTGACAGGTATACTCAGGCCTTCCGCTGAGTTGTTTCCGGTTTCGAGACCGTTCACCACTTCTATCAACTCTGTCCCACAAAACCAACATTTCCGTGGGAGATTGTAATGCTTGAGGTTGCTATGTTTTCGCATCTCATTTCTCGAGTCGAAAATGGTTTCACAGGCACACTAGGGCCATGAACAGCGTTGGGGCTTCCACCTGTGCTCGAGAAGATGGACATTCAACTTCTCTGAAGTCACGTATCTCTTGGGGCAATCCGGGCGCTCGAACTCGTACCGTGTCGCGATATCCGCCTTGCATCGCTCAGTGTGAGCGTTCCGCAAATACGGGTTGTCGAACTGCCACTTGCATCCCTCGACTGTGCATGGAAACATGCATCGCGTTGCCGGGTCACGGCTGTTGCCATCATCGGCACAGAATGGCAGCGCCGTGTTGGAGGAGCATGCGTACTCGTTGATGGAACAGAAGTACTGCGCAAACTCTGCGGGAGGCGCCAGGAGTACTCTCTCTTGCGCTGAGTTGTTTCCGGTTTCGAAACTGTTCACCAACTCAATGACCTCTTTTCTGTCGATAATGTCCTCTTGAACGGAGTCTAGCCTCGAACTGATTGACTGCGGCTTATTCCTCTGCCTGTCCGTTGAAGTTTGGGGCCGAGGTGTTGCTTTGAGTAAGTTTGGAGGCGCGCTACGCCTCCCATTCTTCCTGTGCCAGGTTGTGCGAAAAGACCTGGCGGGCCAATATGTCCGATGAATCAATACCATTATTTTCCCGCGTTTCTTCAATCTCGCTTCGCTTGCGTTTCGGCGGCCGATACAATTCAGGTGCGAACTCTAGGTCAAGCCCGGCACTCGGAGGTAATGCCTGGCTCACTCGGTTCTGCCAAGAAACCGAAAACTTTAGGTCTCGCTCCTTCGTGATGCGGGAGGGTCTCGTCGGCGGAAGTCGACCATAGTAAGCTCTCGTCGATATATTTGATATTACCTTCGGAGAAGACTTCAAACGAGTGCGACGACAGAAGTTCACTTGCTCTAGGCAGCCTTGAGGAGATTTGGAAGATTGAGGCTCTGGGGTGGGAGGTTTAGGGACCAGTTGCAGAGGGGGAGAAGGGAGGATAAAAAAGCGTTGTGGGCAAGTGCGGGTGGGAAGCTGTCTGAGGTAGCTCGACGCCAAAGGCAAGTCCAGTGCAGCGTAGAAGGCGACGCCAGAGGCAAGTGCGGTGTAGAAAACGATACCAAAGGCAACCTCCAAATCCGCAGACTAAGAAACCCCTCCCACAACTTGTACTTGATGCGTTTCATAAACAGCACACCCCGAATGCCAAGAATGAAGAATGGAACCCCAGAAACAATAAACAAAGAAGTTCAACCTCCAGGCGTTCCCTCCTTCTCCCCTCCTCAGCAATGATATGTTCCTGATCCCTTTGGCAATGTGTTTCTCAAGTAGGAAAAACAGCAGCGTGAGTGTTGGCATGGCGCTTTTCGACCTTGGCCACGCTCTTCTGAAAGGATCGTGTTGAAATCGTACCTGAACGGGTCCAAGCCGCGGAGTCTTCGATCAAGGTCGCAATCATGAAAGTGGTAGGAATGCCAGTAGATAGCATCCGAAGTTTCTGCCATCTGGTTGCAGTCGGCCGTCACGATATCGGCCACCCTCACCTTGATGTAATCGTCAAGGTTTGTCGTTCCAAGTAGCTCGTCCTTCTCAGTAAAAGCCTGCAATGTGGGAACACTCCTTGATGTCCGAAATAGAGGGCCCGAATGGCAAAGACCCTGGTGTATATCCTTGTCTCATAGCGGGATCCTTGTTGAGCTGACCGAAGTCGCTTGTTGTCACTCCGAGAGGCTTGCCTATCTTGATGAAAACCTGCATCCTGGGAGAGAGTGCCTGATGATTCTTGAAGTAAAGAGCCCGGAAGGCGATAATGCGCGCAATGTCAAAGGGCTTCATATCATCGCGGCCGATGATCCTGGTGCACAGGATACTGCTTGAGCTCGGTGTTTTAGCGGACCCTTAGTTTGGTCACAAATCTTTGGTGTTCCTTCCCGTTGAAGGATGTGTTGTCGCGTTGAGCAGAACGAACCAAAACAGGTCAACAAACGCGTAACCTTGGGTTGAAGGGTCGAGTTCAGCGGCCCGTTCTGAAATATATCGGCTCTACATCATTATTCTCCGACATCTTGGTCCCGGGATGCTGTAAGTAGCCATCGAGGTTGTCTTGCTGCTTTGGTGGTTTCGAGCTGGAAGGCGATGATGTGCGCAATGTCGAAGGGCGTCACATCTTCGCGGATGATGATCACGGTGCAAAGGGTGCTGGTTGAGACCTGTTTTGCGACGTACTCCTTGATCAGCCTACCGACGTCGCTGACCAATTCGCCCAAGACATCAGAAGAGATGCCCTCTCTGTTTTCGTAGATTATCGTGCCGACAAAATACGCAGCGCCCCTAACGTAGGCTTGACGCTCAAAGCTGTTTTCTGAAGGGGCCAAAAAAGAAAAGAAAAAATCAGAGGTTGATCTTCACACCTCAGGATGATCTCTGTTGTGCTCCTGTTGATGAAGTATTCCCCGTCGTGTTAGGTAAGGAGTATCGATAGGTATCTTCGCAGCCAGCTTTGATATTCGCAATTTTAGTTCCTCGTCTGCTGTCTTGTGTCGACATCTTGTAATGTTGATTTTTTTTTCCTCGTTAAAAAAAGAACTTGGAGAGATTGGGAGCAGCGGCAACTATCTGAGTTCAGCGTCGGTGTTGAGAGGACTGATGAGGAAGGTACCTTGAAGGTAAGGTAAGGTAGGTAGGTAGGTAGTTGGCAAGGAAGGCAAGTGTGGAGGTCATTGGGACGGCTGAGGTATCTAATTACCTACCTATGTTGGAAGTAAGCTAGAGAAGCGCAGGGCTCACTCCTCGTGGTTCATGTACCTTATTGCGTGTGCTGGTTTTCCCTTCGTTGACTGTTGTAAGTAAAAACAAACGTTTCTATATTAGTAAACGTCTGACTCTGAATTACAAACAACACGCGCGTCCGCACAAAGCTCAGACATCAGGTCAAAACACGACAATCAAATGTGACAAAGGAACGACGCACAGCTACCGTCCCAGCTGCCTGAGGTAAGGTAAAGCGTTGCACAGTGTTTGGGCCGTCATGTTGCAGATCTCCAACACAGCCCACCCCACCAGCGCCAAGCACCCCGCCATGATTCCACCTGCCCCAGACGCGACACCGTCACCGACGCGACCCAAACCAACCACACAGCAAAGCCGAAAAATGTCATCGCACCAAAGGACCTTCTCACACTCCCAAAGCGCGGCGAAGGAGAAGACCTTCTTTGAGCAACAGCGCGAAGAGCTCATCGGGGAGATTGCGATGGTAAGAGCCAATCGCGGCCCAGAATCAACAAACGAAAAAACCCATCGCTGACGCAAACCAAACAAAACAGAGCTTCGAACATGTCCTGGCCAACATCAACAAGCTGAACCGCTCGCTCGAGGCCGTTATCACAGTAGAATCTCCAATTGGAAATCTTGCACTTAGGAGGGAGTTGGGCTAACGGAGTGTAACAGGTCGGGAACGAATTCTCCTCCGTCGAAGCCCTCTGGTCGCAGTTTGAAAACGTCATGGCCAAGGAACCAGAGCAGGGCAAGGAAGCCGAGGGAAACAACGACGAGGGCGAGGTAAAGAGCGAGGAGAAGTGACCAAATGATACCCACATACACACAGACATAAGGATAACGAGAACCGGCGTCAATTGATTACACATTTTTTTCCTTTACGCCTCTTCGTGCTCCCAGGCATCTTGACGCACGTCGAAACCACCCACGAGTCTCTTACTCTCGAGGCCGAACCTGTCCCTTTACATCCTCGACAGACTATCCCATGACTGATTCTTCTCATCGAATGTCTCTTCCTGCTCAGTCTTATTCCACTTCCCTTCCAAGGCCTTGACATCCTCTACGACGTATTTCAATCCCCATATCAGACCCGAAAGGTCATTCTCTGCGAGAATCGCGGCAAGTCTGGTGACAGCCAAAGCACACTTGTTCACTATCCGTCCCAAAGTCTTCTCAGCATCGCACACCTCACTCACAAGCTCCCAATGCTTGAACCAGAACGCCTCTCCGGCAACGTGCGCCTGCAAGACCGCCGCCCTGCTGGGCTCGCCCTCGTGGCTGATCTTGATGTAAAACTCGGCCGAGCTGCACCGACACACCTCGAGCTGTTTATTCCTGAGATCGCAAATGGCCTTCCACGGTTCGTCCGCCAGATTCGCGAGCGCACACGCCTTTTCTCTGATGCCGGCGATCTGCTCCTCGGTCTTCTCGCAGCGCCTCTTCAGGTTATCAAACGTCGTCTTGATTGCTATCGCAAAATTCCTCAGCTTCCGCTCCTTTCCGCGCTTTTTGGTGTCGTCTTTGAAAAGACATGCGGTCCATGAGGGTTTGCAGTTCCTGGCATGCTGCGTGATGCCACTGAGGTGCTCGTCAGCCTCTTGCAGCGCTTCCCGACATCCCTTGACGAGATCTTTAGGAAGAGAGTTGCGCTCTCTTATTAAACTATCGAGCACGTTTTCGGCGCTCATCAATTTCTCTCTGAGGTTGGTCATGCATTGTTCGGGGTTTTCTAGAGACTGGCCAGTGGGGCCGACACGATCTGTGCAACGGTGACGGGATCGCGGGGGATCGGCGAGCTTAACCTGGGCGATGGATTCCATGATGCGTAAGGATCTGCCGTAAGTTTATTGTTGCATCAGATTGATTGATGTAGCCTTTTTGACAAAAAAAAAAAATCTGATTCATGACCGTCTTTCGAAAATCCCATATCCTGTTATGTGGTTTCCTAGGACGCTTTCTCCGTTGGTTCAGTGCAAACTCAGATCCTCCAACGCCACTGGGTCACTACGAGCCAAAACCATGGAAACATTACGTTGGAGACAGCCATAAACACCAATCACAACCGTGAACCTTCTTGAATTTTGATGCTTTTTGACATTTCATGTTTCCTAGCCCTGGAATGCCCTATCAAGACAGAAAACCCGATGCTACAGGAAGAAAAAAGATAGGAAAATAGAGAAGTTCCCACTGGGTAAAAGTACTGTTGGATACAGAAACTGATCAAAGTCTCTCCCGTACCCGCTCCGTTTGTGTCGTGTGTAAAGGGTATGGATGAGTCTTCGCGACCCCGATTTCACCTTCCCACCCGTTTTCCCCTATATACCGTTCTTCTCCCGCACTCAAAGAAAACCACATCCCACGTCCCTGATGAAGGGAAGTCGCCCCCAGTCTAGAGTTCATCCAGCCCCAGGACAGGAGACGCCCCTTCGCTAATGGTGGCGCATGCTTTCCAGATCGTAATAGTAGCAAGTCGTGATGAGATCATGCAGATAAACAAAGTCATTCATTACGCCCTCCGCCTTCCAATGCCTTTCCGTTACAGTCGTCACTGACTTAGAGGATCTTGCAATTCCTCTTCTTCTTCTTCTTAAGAGGGCCAACGCCGACAATGCCGCCGCTGCTTCCCGGAGCGCCATGTGACGACGAGACAGCGGCCTGGGCCTCGAGATTTTTTCGGTCATTAGCAACCACAGTCAGAATGGCCTGCTCAAAAATCTCATCAACGCCCGTCATCTCCTTGCTGCTGCATTCCATGTACTGTGCGCCCATTTTGCGGGCCACAGCGCGGCCCTGTTCCTGGGTGACGGGAGTGAGGCCTTGTGTCTTGAGCATGTCGATGCATGTCTTTTTGAAGCGAAGGTCGGACTTGAGGCCCACGAGGACCAGAGGGGTATAGGGGCAGAAGTGGAGGACTTCGGGGTACCACTGTTTGACGAGGGCAAATTAGCATTAGCGGAAAAGGGGGGTTCCCCCGAAAAGGAGGGGCCCTGTTATCGGAGGGGCGCACCTTGTCCATGACGTTTTCTAGTGAGTTGGGACAGTCAATCGCAAAACACACGAATATCAAGTCCGTCTCGGGGTAAGAGAGCGGTCGCAGCCGATCGTATTCCTCCTGCCCGGCTGTGTCCCATAGCGCCAGCTCCACGGTCTTACCAGACGGCGGGTGCGTCGGGTACGTGATGTAGTTTTCGAAGACGGTGGGGACATATTTCTGTGTTGCCAAAGTTAGCATTGTTTTAATCTATCTCGGTTGTCAGACCGCGTGCACGCAGGGATATCGCGGCGACAATGTCAGATGGTATGATTTTTAGATGTTTTTTTTTTTTTTTCGTACCTCTGGAAAGTAGCCTTGGCTGTAGCTGATAAGCAGACAGGTCTTGCCGCAGCCGCCATCGCCGACGACCACAATCTTCTTGGAGTAGGCTGGACCTTCGGTGACATGGGTTGCGGCGCTCTCGCGCCCTGTGGAAGAGCTCATTGTGGTGCTGACGGTGCCGTCGCTGCTCCTAAGGCGCGTGTTGCGGCGGGAGGTCGTCGGGCGTCCCAAGCCGTCGTCGTACTTTTCGCTGAAGGATTGGGACGAGGAGTGCTGGTGTGAGGAGCGTTGGTATGAGGACGCCATAATGCGGCAGACTCAATGTGCGGTTACAGCGCGGTGCGATGATGAGCCTTGTTTCGTTGCGCGGCCCTTCGTGTGCTTGATGCGAGTCTTGGTTGTTGATGAGAAGTGTGCCGGGGGCCGGTCGTTCGTCTGAGGGGAAGGGGTTGTTGGGGGTTGACAGACGGGATTTTGTGACTTATGCGATGTTGTCTTGTTGCAGATGTTTCTCAGGGTAGATGCTGCTGCTCTGCTGTTTGTGGCTGACTTCTCCAGCCTCCTCGCGGCTGCTCGTCGTGCTCTGCTTCAGTCGAATGCCGTTGAGATATGGTTCAGGCGAGGCATGCGATGCGGGTAAGGGACGTTGCGGCGTTGAATTGAGGAATGTTGGAGAAGTGGTAGTTGATCAGCTTGGGATTATGTATTGTATGGGGGTGGGTTTGTGTGTGAGATGTGGATGGGCGGGTGTGCTGTGTTCTTGAGGAGAAGGGACGGGAGCAAGGAGGGCAAGTGTAAACAAGTCGACGGGGCAACCAGCCACTTCTTGCCGGGGTGATGACGGCAGGCGGGTTGCGAGCGGCCAGGCGTCGAGAGCACGCCTGAGAAAGGTGGGTCGCGCTAAGGCGGATCAACTGGACCCCTGTCAAACTTGGTTTGCCCCTGCAATCTGACGTACTGGGCAGGAAACAAACGGAAGAACCGATGAGTTTATCCGGTCAAGGCGGCTTCCGGCTGGCGGCGTGGCCTTGGGAGCTGTGGTGGTCCGAGCTTCACCCCACCACCGCCTCCCTCAAAATCGCGACGTGAATTTTCGAAATCCTCGAACGCGCGAACGCGTCAACTTTCTCTCCAGGCTCCCATTTGCCACCAGCATTGAACCAGGTGGCTCTGTGTCGCAATCGGACTACGAAATCTTGCCAGAAGAGCTCACCGCAGCCATGGCTGCCAACGGTGACGCCGCCCAATCCGAATGGGTAACTCTAGTCTCTAGTGATGGCTTCGAATTCGTCGTCCTGCGCGAGGCAGCTATGATTAGCCCCGCGATCAAGGGCATGCTAGACCCCCGCAGCCATTTCCTGGAGGCGACAAAGGGGCGTTGCGTCTTCTCAGAGATCAGGTAAGTTTTTTTACCTCTCTTGTCTCACCATCACTCCACCGCCTGAACATCAACATGATGATCACAAATTTATTTCGCTGTGTTCTTACTGACAGACCGCTGCTGCAACGGCTGGTCTGCCTGATTGCCAACTACACTTGATCTGAAACAAAATCAACATTCTTTTTCCTTCTTCCCAGCCATACAGCACAGATTCCCACGTTTCTTTTCTCGTGTTCTGGAAGAAGCTAACCGTGTGATTTCCCTCTCGGCAGTGGCGTTGTCCTTGAAAAGGTCTGCGAATATTTCCAATACTGGTACCGTTACCGGGACCGCGAAGACGTCCCAGACATGGACATTCCGGTCGAGCTCTGTCTCGAGCTGCTGGTCGCCGCCGACTACTTGGGCCTGGATAGTAAGACACCCAACCTCGTCCCCGCTTGTCCCAGCATTTCTGATCTGACACCCCTTACAGAACAGAACACCGGCTCTATCTGATGACGTTGATGTTGATGAACATGTGAATTACGGCTTTTCTTTCGGAGTTTGGGCGTTGAACATGGACGCCGGAAAGATGCCATTGCTACACCATTCCGACGAATCCAAGGCGGCTTTCTTTTTTTTTTTTTTTTTCCTATTATGACGGACCAATGCTGTTTCGCTACGTGACGAATACCACAGATTCCATCTCAGCATATGCGTTCCTCTCCCTCACTCCTTCTTGGGTTGAACGTCTATTAGAGGTGGAAGATTGAATCCATTCCACTCACTCTGCTCGACTCAGGTTCTTCCATTGAGATCTACGCTTTTTCTGTTGGAATACATACTTAGATACGAGCCATCCCTTAGCTGGGTATAATACAAGCTTCATCGATCTCTGGTCTTCATTCTATGTGATTCCCTCCAAGTGCGATCTGGGCTGCCATCAGTGCCAGCCTCTGCCTCGGCCTCGGCCTCCTCCCCGCCCTCTACCACCGCGTCCACCGCGACCACCTCTGTGGAAGCCCCTACCACCGCCTCGGTGCCCTCTAAACTCCCCGGCAGGTGGTCCGCGGGCCTTTCTCTCTAACCTCTCTTCTTCACTCGCGTCCCAGATGTTCTCAAGCTGAAGCAGCTCGCAAAACGCCGCCGTCTGCGGGCTGGTGTACTCAAACGGCTGGTTGGGCACTGATTCTGGATCGCCCTCGGCGTGAGGCGGCGCCGTAATCTCAAAATTGAGCGGGACATCAAGTTTGTCCTTGGCTACCACGTTCTCCTCGACCCACTTGCGCTCTGCATCGATTAGCGGCACGTAGTGATCCTCGCCCAAATCCGGCGGCGCGTGAGCTGACGGGTCACCAATCTTCAAAGTCGGATGGAAAACTCGGGTGATGGCGAGCCATTCCGGGTCGTACTGCAGACGGAAGGGTCGGGTGGGTGCCGCTTGGCTCGCAGGTAGGACATTGTGAGGGTGCACTTCGAGGAGCTGTAGGAAGTTTCGACGGGGAAGGCATTTGTCGAGAGCCAAGAAGTTGACTTGCTTATTTGTGATTGTAGGCGGGACGGGCTGGCCCGGTGTTCGTTTTGGCTGAGGCTTAGGGCGGGCGAATGAAGCGGGAAGTTGAGCGCGCAGGTCCTCTGACACGGTGTTCTTGCTGGGGCCTTCACTAGCTGGTTTCTCTGCTGCCGCTGGCTTGTCGTCATCGCCACCGTCGTCGAGGTCGATCTCATTGGGATTTCCTGGAGCAACAGCAGGGGCATCCACAACCTCCTCATCGCCGTCCAGGTCGATTTCGTCGGGGTTTGCCTCCTTAGCAGCCGGAGTAATACCTGCTGAACCAGCAACAGCAACAGCATCAGCATCGGTCGCGACGCTCTCCTTCTTCGCAGCCGCACTCTGATCTTCGTCCTTGTAAATCTTCAACGCGGCATACTTGCAATGCAAATGCGCCGAAAACCAATACGGCGGCCTCAACCGATCACACATATACTCCGCCGCCACGTTCCCCAGCGTCCCGTCGTTGGACTCCCTCTCGAAATCCGGCTTCATCCTCCACAGAGCCTTAGCGTCACCCCACTTCTCGATGCCCCTCGGCCAGTCATGGCTGACGCCGACATCGACCTGCTCTCTCAGTAACAGCAACTTCCTCACATCCACCTCCCTCACGTGATAGAAGCTCTTGATCTCGTCCGGCCCCATCGGCAGCCGTTCGTGGTGCGTCTTGCGGTAGTCGAAACCCTTCCAGATCCCGCTCATGGCCGCGATGCGCAGCGGTCCGAGCCGCAGGACGTTCGCCGCGCCCAGGTAGTAGATGTTGGGCGCCGCCCAGCCGCCGTAGTAGAGCTCCCACAGGTGCGCCGCGGCCTCGTGGTTGCCGGCCGCGAAGACGGTCAGGTACGGCGCGGTGCGGCGCCCGGCGTAGTACTCCCAAAAGTCACCGAGCTCGCGGTACTTTGCGGGGACGGACATGACGGTAAGATCGGCCGCGTTGCGCGCGGCCTGGAAGTCGCCGCCGATGATGAGGATGTCGACACCTTTCCAGCCGCGGGCCGCGCAGGAGGCGGCGACGGCGGCGTAGATTGCATTGAGGGTGCCGTGGCCCTGCGAGTTTGTCAGCGAGTGTTCCTAGTTGCATTTTGAGGGACAAAAACGGAGAATCCTTACGCAGCCTTCAACAGCGACACGAACGCCGTTTGTTCCAAATGTTCGCGTGGCCATTGGGAGTTGGTCACCGTCTGGTTGTTGTTGGGCGGAGGTTTGGTGGCATTCGGCCGTGCCCGCGAAAATTTCATCACAGTACGCAGGCACGAGGGATCAACTTAAGTTCTTAAATGTCGTTCCACTGATTTTGTCCAGAATTTGCGCGCACTTCCAATTGTAAGAACTTCAATCTTATTGTAGGATCAGCGGTGAACGCGATTTGCGTGTAATTCAAAAGCTGGTATTCATTGAATCATTAGGGACTACTGATTATATGCTCATCGCTTGGGCACGCTGATGCTCAAGGTAAGTAACATCAATAACAACATCGAGAAGAGTTTTGCCGCCATTGTCTCATCTACTATTGCTCATAAAAATTGAGCTGCTTCTTCGTTCCAATCTCTCACATCACATCATTTTGTAAGTGCTATCCAGCGCTTGGAACCCAAGCAAGCCTTAACCCACAACCCTCATGATCCTTATCCTCTGCACCAGCAAAACGCATGACCTCATCAACTTTCGTATCAAGCAGCTTGCTGACTAAAAGTTCCTCAAACATGTTTCTGAAAGATGAGGCAAGTTCGGATATAAAGGCGTACGTTATCATCTTTACCTCACCGCCGATCAGGACGAGTATGCACTCACTGCCTCTCCAACCACTGATGGAGTTGATCATGTTGGCGGCCTTGGCAAAGGGCTTCATTATGCTAATGTACCACATAAATCAGTTCATAGCGGTTTACATATTTGTGAAAAGTGAAATCACACCGGCGTCGGTCATCTGATCGCCGGAAAAGGCCAGTCTTACGAGGAAAGAATGAGAGAGGGGAGTTCGGGTGCCAGCCATGGAATAGCGTGCGAATGTAACCAAGGCTCGAACATGGCCCAGTTCGCGTAGACTCGGTGTCTGAGCTTGGGTTAAGCGCAGAGCGCCGCAGATCCCACAACTTCTCACGCCGCAAAGCCGGGGACTGCCCGAAGAAGTGCAAGGCCATTCATATGAGCTTCTGGGCAGATAGGATGCCTCGACAGAGGCCACCACTGCTGGAGTATCTTACGAGGAGGATTTCACTCCCTTGCCTCTCTTGGACCCACTGAATGGCGGCGATGGCATCATTTGACAGCTTTATTTGGCGGTAAAGAATGCCATCTTCAGGTATGAAGGATGTCGGCTGTTTCCCTTAGCCGCGAACGGAGACGGCGCAGTATGGGATGTCGTGCCTCGTTGGGTACCTACTGCATGTACTCGGTCCACAACCAGGCGGCCCCCATGCACTCGTGGATAAAGAAGACGGGTGTTTTTGATGTCTTTGGGATGGTCACCTGGTTGAAGAGAACTTCGATCTTTGCTCACAGTACCCAGTGTCGGCTTAGACCCTCTGGAGCGGCGGGGGGCTCGCCGAAGGGTGCGGTTCAATAGATCCATTGATGTAATAAACGCAAGTCGAAGATACTCATGCCTAAAACGTGGTGAGGAAGTTTGATTCAGCAAGATATTGGAGAAATAATACCACAATAATCTGCAGCGTTCTCGACGTAGAGTGCGAGTAAGTCTGTGATGAGGCAGCACTTGCTGGACTCTCAGATATGATAAATGATCTCAACCCTAAGTACGCTGAGACAATCAGCTCCGAGGCGCCATGTGAGCCACGAGCTGACAAGTCAAGGCCGTTGACTCCCGATGCGTTTTCACACTCTTGGCTGGGACTTCCGGGGACGGGAGCCATGTAACCACGGCATCGGCCGTCGTCGCCAATTGAACCACCTAGGAACCCTGTGGCTGAGGAGGTTGTACTAGGCAAATGTTGGCCAATAAGCGGAGGATGCCCCCGGATCCAGGGCGCCAGTGACTCCTGTATCTGTATCGATGCGTGACCATTTGAGCTCTAGAGATTGAGGCTTTCAAATGGCGGTGGCTGCGGCGTCCGGAGAATAACGCGGCGACAGAGCTTCGCTTGGCAGCTTGGACGATGGACGTGAACTTGCGCTTGCAATTGATCCTCTCGGGGTTTCGTTGAATTTGAGTCTCCTAACCTAGGACAAATTTCCGATCATATAAACCCGCACTGGATGACTTCCACCGATAAAAAATGGCTGGTTGAAGTGCCTAGCGACGAGATAATAACGGGGAGACAAGATTAGCACCCCGGATTTTGGGTTGCATCCCTCGGCGGTGCCTTACAGTGGACCCGATGATTTTCCGACCGCCTCAAGCCTACTGTACTCCAGCCTCAGGTACCTCGCACACTGTGCCGCCGCCTAAAAATTGTCAGGCAGGGAACAACGGGGAGCCTCGCGATCGCAGCCTCGACCGCGCAAACCCATCTTCCTCATCCACACATTACATGGGCCAGTTCTCCCCTTCGAACCGCCCACCATGAGCGTCCGTATACCCTCCATTCCCTCCTCTTGCTTAATAGAAAAACTAAACATTGTTCGCATAGTTCGTGCCGATTAATCCGCGGCCTATGCTGCAAGACCTGTACGTGCGCCCACCGTCCGCGCTATGCAGCTCCTCATCCCAGCGGAGCCATTCTACAGCTATCACGACCGAGACAGACCAGGGCAGTCTGCTAACTTCTATCGCAGCGTCGACAAGGACGTCGTTATCAGACTCAAGTGGGGCGAGACAGAGTACAAGGGCAAGTTGGTCAGCATCGACAGCTACATGAACATCCAGCTCAGCGGAGCCGAGGAGTACATCGATCAGAAGATGACTGGGGCTTTGGGCCAAGTTTTGATCCGGTATGCAATCTTATCTCTCACTGGTGTGACGTTTGCGCTAACACACGCCTAGGTGTAACAACGTACTCTGGATCCGCGGCGCGAAGCAAGGCGAGAACGGCGATGTCAAGATGGAGGGTTGAGCCAACAATCGACGAGCGGAAGCACCTACACGCCTGGACCCGATCGAGTAGCTGGCAAAGGGCAATACGACCGGATTACAATGGAGCATTTGGGGAAAACGTTTTTCAGGGACCCAAAAAGCTGGTGAACATGATGAATCGTTGTTCTCCTCTTAAACGAATACCCACGATTCTCGCTGCGCAACGGGACGACAAGACCCGCAGCGGTTATAGAGATAAAATAACGCTACGGCCACCTGTGCCTTCTATATCTCGATACTACATAAGACAAGCAACCTTGCGACTACTGCAAAGATCCGATGACGCCACCTTGATACGCTGTGTCTCGCTGATCCAAGTGTACGCCTCGATGAGCCACTCGTACCACACCCTGGAGTCGTCTGTTTGCCGCCACATTGTAACTTCTAACTCAGTGTCGGCTGGGAAGTAGATGGGTGTCTGTGACAGTTAGTGACTGTTGAATGCTATCATGTGGAGTCGCTTACCTTGATAGGGAAGAAGATAGGGAACCAAGAGATCATATCCTTGCTCTTGCGGTCTATCAACTCGGGATGCGTGCTGATCTCCACCTTTTCCTTATTTCCGGTCTGAGGCGAGTACAGAACCGACTCAAAATATCCGGCCAGACCGTGAATAACACCCCTCGTACGGCAGACAAAGGTGAGGTGGCAGAAACGAGAGTTGTGGTCATTCGCACCAACAGCACCGGCCATACTTCCGCCACCACCGCCCATAACACCACCGGCCCGGCGAGTTTCTATCTGCTTGAGGGTAGCCTCGGAAACCGGGTGAGTGAACTCCCACGCCTGCTGGAAGCGAGGGTGTTCCGGTACGCGCTGTGCGGCGAAGTCAATGGCGAAGAGCCGCACCACCCAGGGGGTATCAAAGGCGTTGGGCTCGGTGGGCAACCTCGTAAGCAGGTCGGCGTAGATGCGCGGTGTCGCGATAGGGCTCATATGCGCGGTATACGATTCGGGAATAGAGATTCCGTGAGGGGCGAGGACGTGCTGAACACCATCCAAGCACTCGGGAGAAAGTTCGTTGTCTGCAAAAGAGCCGAGGAGCTCCGACACCAGAATATCGACCTTTCCGTAAATAGGGTTGTTTTCGGGAGTGCCAGAGACAAGGGGCCCCTTCCACGCGCGCATGTCCGTCTTGACGACAGTAACCTTTCCGCCCCAGATGTTCTCATTTTGTCGGAGTAGGTAGACGTACGCATTAGGATTTTTCTCCACAGCCCAGACCTGAACAGGAACTCCTGTTGCTTCGCTTGCCTTCAAAGCTCTAGTCACGAGAGGCCCACGACCAGAACCCACAACAGCGATGACTACAGCACCATTGTTCGACGAAGTTGCTCGGCCAAGTTGGTGCCACTCGGCCAGTGCCCCGACGCAGGCGGCCTCGTACTGGTTGTACTTGACGGGGTCACCCTCAAAGACCTCGTACGTCGCGGATTCGAGGTTGTCGGACAGAGGCTGTAACGGCGACTGCAGCCAATCCTGAAAGCTAGTAAGAGTTGACTGTTCGAGATACGAATACGGGGGCTGTTGCATTTCAAGCCACTTGAGATAGGCGACGTAGGTTCTGAAGGTCTTCATGGAATCTGCGCCTTGCTGACTAGAATGAGCCTCGCCTAGGCTGGGGAAGTCTGCCGCAGTAGGGACCTGGTTGCCCAGCGTAACGGCCTGGACCTGGGCTTCTGCGGTGAGCGAAGCTGGGTCAGGACCGACATTGTCGAGGAGGAGCCAGGGAGCGTTCTTCAGACGCATGAGGGTGAAAATCATCTCCTGGTGCGCCTTAGGCAGAGCGGGATGTCCGCCTCTGTTCCTTTGAAAGGCATTTGGACCGAGAGACAAGAAATGCAGAGGCTCAGCAAACCATTTGTCTTGAAGCTCCTTCTCGGGCAGCACTTTGGGAAGTCGGATAGCTGCAGACAACGGTTAGTCCCTGGGTGCATGCTTCCGTTTGGGTGGGATGCTCCATACCAACGTAAAGACGCATGCTGTATTCGCAAATACTGCGGATAGAGTGCCACGAGTCCCAAGCGCTGTAGATGTCGATGTTGTCATCGCTGACAGCGCCATGCGCGTCCGAGGGCAGAGCTGAAAGAAGTTCAACAGTCTCCTCCAAGTCCGGCTCGCGGTACATAGGCATATGGATGATGAAGTTCAAGCGGTTGGCGATGTTCATAGCCTCCAAGACGGCTCGGGCATACTGAGAGACACCCTGGTTGCCGCCATTCTTGGAGGCATCCCGCCTTAAACCTGGCACGATGATGCTTCTTACTCCACAAAAATTAGCGTAGGCAACCTCGAGGTTCAGAACCTGCCGAGATATGCTCGCAATGACCGGGTCAGTCGAAGCCAGGTCGATCCAAGGGCTGACATAGGCGATATAAGTCGTCACCGCATGGCCGGGAAACAGCGAGGTGTCCGCGGGCGTCAGGGGTGGGACGACGGCATCCGCCAAGGAGGCAGCGCCAATTCTAGCCTTGAGGAGGTGGCTCAAGACGAGTTCCTTAACTCGAGCATGAAAATGGCCATTGGTTATGGGGGTGGTTACAAAGCTGATCTGATGCGAGGTTTAGTGAGGGTTAAGGTCAGGGTCCAGGGCGACTTACACCAGCATTGATGAGCTGACCATACTGAAGATCATCCAGAGGCTGTTGTCTGCTTGGATCGTGCTGGCCAAGGCTGAAAACTGGCCTGTCAGGGATGTTGTAGGTGCCGTTGTCCATGGCTGACGATAGAGGGGCTCCTCTTTGCTGAGCTGCCTGGCTGCTGTAGTTTGTGAAAGGTGTAATTGCTCGGCGCACAAATCACGGCGGCTAGGTGGTACAAAGCTGCCTGGACAAAACCCTGGCGCTCCCGTCGGA
Organism: Colletotrichum ledebouriae; assembly: GCA_036785755.1. Lineage (NCBI taxonomy): Eukaryota > Fungi > Ascomycota > Sordariomycetes > Glomerellales > Glomerellaceae > Colletotrichum > Colletotrichum ledebouriae. Next base: position 8,020 of record JAVHLU010000601.1, on the reverse strand, counting down.
AGAATGCAAGAAACAAAAAGTAAAAAAAGGGTCAGCAATTCATGCTCGGTGAGAGACGAAAACCAGAACTGGCACAATAAACAAAGGCAGCTCAGTCCGTCCTTTGCAGTGGGATGACTCCAGCGTGATGTCGTGTAATCTGGGAAGTCAGGCCGTTGTTGCCCCTCTAAAGGTAAAAATGCACCAGATTTTGTAAGCTGTGACCTGGTGCCATTAGTTGTACTTTCATGCACGATGAGCCAGGACCCTGAAGGAAGCTGTGGGGGACAGTGTCCGCTACGCTGTCAGGAGGATGCATCCAATGCTAAATTCCTCCTATCTAGGTGTAAGAAGCGATTTGAAATGCCTGCACTGATGTACGTTCTACAGCCTGCTAAGTTGTCTTCAATGAACTAGATCTAATAGCAGTTTTTACAGATTAATATCCAGTAGAACATTCAAATTCTGTCAATGACAAAAGCGTCCACCTCTGAGACACCACAATCCTCGCCCACAGTGCGATGTTTGCCTCCCATATTATCGTCGTGCATAAGCTTGTCTTATCTTATCATCCCACTATCCCATTGGTCTGTCCAGCAATTCCACCCAAATTTTTGCCGCAACAACAAAAAGTTTCCCAGAAGGCCCACTTGAGACTAAACCGCGTCTTCGAGCCCAGCTGTTGTCGTCGTCGCAAACGAAACACTAGGCGCAACCTCATCCTCATACCTCCCCATTCGACAACCCACCGATCGCGGCCACAAGCACTGCCTTTTTATCTACCACACGATGGCGGACATCGACTCCAAAGGCGGCAAGCGCCTCAGCGCCGACCGCGAGGGAGCTTCGAGGAAGAAGGTCAAGCAGGAGGAAGCCGAAGACGAGCCGAAGTACAATCCCTATCTCGCTCACATGAAGGAGGAGAACGGCGGCGGCCCCGATGGCGCCATTGAACCCGGTTCCCCATTCGCCGACTTCAAGCAGCGCGCAACCACGGCGAAGCAGGCTGAAAAGGTCGAGGACCTTGATACCAACGCCTTCACCGGACGCCCTCACTCGCAAAAGTACTTCCAGATTCTGCAGTCCCGTCGCGACTTGCCCGTTCACAAGCAAAGGTCCGTCTGCCCTATGCCAACCTGACCATACGTCTAGGAAGCTAACATGTACTAGAGAAGAGTTCCTCGCGAAGTACCACTCCACCCAGATCCTGGTCTTTGTCGGTGAGACCGGTTCCGGAAAGACGACCCAGATCCCCCAATACGTTGTGTACGATGAGCTCCCCCAACTCAACCGCAAGCTGGTCGCCTGTACCCAACCCCGTCGTGTCGCCGCCATGTCCGTTGCCCAGCGTGTTGCCGACGAGATGGACGTCACCCTCGGTGAGGAGGTCGGTTACAGCATTCGATTCGAAGACATGACGAGCCCAAAGACCATACTCAAGTATATGACCGATGGTATGCTTCTTCGTGAAGCCATCCACGACCACGAGATGTCCCGCTATAGCTGCATCATCCTCGACGAGGCTCACGAGCGTACCCTCGCTACCGACATTCTCATGGCCCTGCTCAAGCAGATCGCCGCTCGCCGCCCTGACCTCAAGATCATCGTCATGTCCGCCACCCTTGACGCCCAGAAGTTCCAGCGCTACTTCAACGATGCGCCCCTCCTCGCCGTGCCTGGTCGTACTCACCCCGTCGAGATCTTCTACACTCCCGAGCCAGAGAGAGACTACGTCGAAGCCGCCATCCGGACGGTACTTCAGATCCACGCCTCCGAGGGCGAGGGAGATATCCTCTTGTTCCTGACGGGTGAGGAGGAGATTGAGGACGCCTGCAGGAAAATCAACCTCGAGGCCGATGAGATGATCAGAGAAATCGGCGCCGGTCCCCTGGCCGTCTACCCCCTATATGGTACCCTGCCACCGCACCAACAGCAGAAAATTTTCGACAAGGCCCCGGCTCCTTACAAGAAGGGTGGTCGTCCCGGCAGAAAGGTCATTGTCGCGACGAACATTGCCGAAACCTCCTTGACCATCGACGGGATTGTCTACGTCGTCGACCCGGGCTTCAGCAAACAGAAGATCTACAACCCCCGTATCCGTGTCGAGTCTCTTCTTGTCTCCCCAATCTCCAAAGCCTCCGCCCAGCAGCGAGCTGGTCGTGCCGGTCGTACCAAGCCAGGAAAGTGCTTCCGCCTCTACACCGAGAATGCTTTCAAAAAGGAGCTCATCGAGCAAACGCACCCGGAAATCCTGCGTTCCAACTTGGCCAACACCGTACTTGAGCTGAAGAAACTCGGCGTCGAAGACCTCGTCCACTTCGACCTTATGGATCCCCCTGCACCAGAGACAATGATGCGCGCCCTCGAGGAGCTGAACTACCTCGCTTGCCTCGATGACGACGGTGAACTGACAACACTAGGCTCTCTCGCCTCCGAATTCCCTCTCGACCCTGCTCTCGCCGTCATGCTCATCTCCTCGCCCGAGTTCTACTGCTCCAACGAGATCCTCTCAATCACATCCCTCCTCTCGGTACCGCAGATCTGGGTCCGTCCCGCCGCCCAGCGCAAGCGTGCCGACGAGATGAAGTCGCACTTCGCTCACCCAGAGGGCGACCACCTCACTCTCCTCAACGCCTACCACGCTTTCAAGGGCCAGGCCAATGTCCCCGGGGCTGACCCCAAGAAGTGGTGTCACGAGCACTTCCTCTCTTTCCGCCACCTCAGCAGCGCAGACAACGTCCGCGCCCAGCTGAAGCGTATCATGGAGACACACGGGCTCGAGCTCGTCTCTACCCCGTTCGAGGACAAGAACTACTACACAAACATCCGCCGCGCGCTCTTGTCGGGTTTCTTCATGCAGGTCGCCATGAAGGAGTCTTCTGGCAAGGTTTACCGCACCATCAAGGATGACCAGGCCGTCATGATGCACCCCTCAACCGTCCTCAAGACCGACTACGAATGGGTCCTGTACAACGAATTCGTCCTCACTTCCAAGCAGTACATCCGCACCTGCACCGGAATCAGGCCAGAGTGGCTACTGGTAAGCAAGAAACCCGGTTCAATCCCACCTCCCAAATGCGTCGCGTTAGCTCTCACATCCCTTGTTGCCTCCCTTGTTCGATTTTCAGCATAGGAAGAAGATCCGATCTCACTTCGAGAATCCCCTCAAACCCCTGTTCCGCATGTTTCGGCACTTACCTTGGTGCCATCACATCTCACCGCTACATTCGACGCACCTCCTTCTCCAGACGAATGAATGCTGACCTTTCTCCGCACTGCAGGAAATCGCCCCTATTTACTACGACCTTGATACCTTTGAGAAGGGCGAAGTCAAGACCGCACTCTTGCGGGCGTCGGAGAAGAAGCGCAGAAAGGAGGCCATGAAGAAGGGCCGGTGAAAGATCATGATCTCCCCTGGGCGATGACAAACGCTGCAAGTCGCCCTGGCCCCTGTCAAAGACTAGGGTGCGCGGGCGAGTTCCTTCAGAAACGATCAAAAATGCGACAGCAATTGCAAGAAAAAAAAAAGGCCGAGGACCAGCAGCAGCTCGCGATCGAGACTTCCAATGAACATCCTCTCCGTCGGTGGGGCTGACCGGTATTTTGGCTATTTTGGTGTAGAACCTCGACGACGTGGAGGTGGAGATTTTCTCTCATACCCAATTACTCGCTACCTAGAAAAACAGGGCACATGTGCGCGCACAAAAGCTTAGATAGAGAGACAGAGAGAGAGAGCACCGTGTCTCGTTGTATCAAAACCCAGTAAGACTGACTCTCCAATATGAGCTGGATGGGGTTTCCGGAGACGAGGGTGGGCGGAGATTCCGTGACTACTTTTCTCTCCCTTTATTTATTTAGTTTTTCAAGACGGTCAGAAGAGACTTAGAAGAACAAGAAGAGAGTGGCAACGGCGTCGTAGGGTTTCAAAACAAAACCGTAGTACATGTTGAACGGCTTGACGCAAACGTCTTTTGTATTAGGACCGCTTTCCTCGGTGTGTTCCCTCTGCCCTTTACAACCTGTGCTAGGATTTTGGTATACTTTGACAATTTTGAGAATGCAGTCTGACGAGAGACGCACAGCTGTTGAGGAAGAAATTGATTCGGCAGATGCTAGATGTGACGGGTCATTCCGGCTATCGTGGGGCTAAAAGGCGCCTACGGACTGACTCTGTGTGTGTGTGTGTGAGGCCTTTTTTTTCCCCCCCCCCTTTTTCCCCCCTCCATCTTTTTTTTTCTTTCCCTCCATTTTCAAGAAGAGGAAAGGCCCCACGATGACGGCTCGACCGACGTCGCGGGGATCATGCCGAGCGTCGCATCCGGACTGGCTGGCTACACCCGCCCTTCTTGCATTCCTTCTCATTTTCTTTCTTCTAATTAGCAGTCCACACTTTCTGCATATTCCCCGTGGAGGCCGGCAAGGACTTTTTTTTCCCCAAGATTTCCCTCCCATACACGTGACACGCGCGTGGTTCAATGACACCTCCACTCGTTCCCGCCCCCGGCCCCCCCCTCACCCTCCAACCCTCACCCTCCAACCCTCACTGCCACCACTGGTGGGGTCGGGTCATGTATTGTGCAAGTTCTTCTATTGCCTTGTCTACCTAGCGGAGACCTCCTTATGTGGGATCGTAGTGTGGCGTCGTGTGGCACTCACCCTCCAACCCTCACCCTCCAATTGCCGCCCAAGGGGGCAAAGCCAGAACAAAAGAACAGAGGTATTAAAAAAAAAAAAAAAATTTAAAAAAAAAGACCTTTGAAGCGTGAGAGAGAGGCAGCCTGTGTGCTGTAAATGGTAAGCGATGGGGCGGTATATGCAAGTCGCGAGCTCGCCACTATTCAGGTGAGAGAAGCCGGCTGTGATCATGACCCAGGGAATGTGGAAATGTGGCTCCTAATTAAAGTATCCGCAAGCCCAGTAAAGAATAGAAAAGGTCTACAATGAAAATAGCCCAAGTGAACCGCAGCAGTAGCAGCAGCAGTGGTTGAAGATGAAGGAAAAGCTGGATATGCAACTTGCCGAACGTGCTTGCATCCCATGCCGCGGCCGCTCTCGGTATAACCTGTCTTCTCTAAGACTCTAACTAGGCTGGGGTACTCCGTACGTTAGGTTGCAGAACATTCGGAACTGTCCTTTTGCTGTCATTTCTTCTCGCCCCCTTGCACTTTCGCCCGTAGACGTCCCGGGCTTATTATCCTCGCGCTCAGAGGTACATCGCCAGTATAGCGACGGTGATATTGTTCAAGCCTCCTGCCCGGCCGGCGTCCGCAGTGGCGACTGCGGACCTCCTCGCGCTGGCACGTACATGAAAATCGTGCCACGATGACGGCTGCATGTCTTCTTAGCGTGAAGAAGTGAACCGTGGGGGGCCGGGCTGGGGGCTGAATGTCATCCCCGCCCTTGTCTTTGTTGCGACAAGTTGGGAATCGGGACAGTTATGTTTTACAGGGTTAGCCTTGACATTCAAATCCTTTTTTTTGGTGGGGGGCCCCAATCCCTGTGCCCCACCTCACCATGTAAGAGAGTCACGATCGCTGACTAAATGGACTGTCGTCCATGTAAACGTTGGGTTGTCAATATCGAAAATTGGGAAACTGACAGGAGAGAGAGGAAGAAAAAAAAAGGAATCAGAAACCTGCTCGTCCGGTATAGCGGCCAATGATTGTGCAGTTGCGACTCATTCTAGCCGAGCGAGCTGGATTGCGGATGACTCGCAGGGCGATACGGAGTATGCTCCAGCGAAACAGAGGAAATGGTTTCAGACCAATGGCGCCCAATACCCGACACAGCCTTGCCAAGCGTGCTTCTGACCGTTGCAGAAGACCCGGCGGGCCCAAGGTGGAATGTGTGTGACCTTTGACCGTTGTCAGGGACGGGACCGGCCCAAGACAACAAAGCCGTTGTCTGTTGATGAGTGTCGCATCATCCCTCCGTTCGGGGTCTTACCGGACGACATGATTGATGATGCATATTCGGCACGCGAGTTATGGAACGGCATTTGAATCACGCCCTTGATGATATCGAAAGACGATCGCGTCGCAAACGTGCGTTGTTGAGCAGTCAGAGGTCAGGCACTGCGACGCCAACAGATAGTATTGCAAGGGGGCTTTTTTTGCCCGCAAAGCGGGTTTCGTCCGGCAATCTGTTCCTGTTTTTGACTTGAGCAGCCACGTAGGCAAACGCTTCTGGTGCCTTTTGCCACCCATTTTCAGCCACATGGGGTTAATTGCACTTTCTCGATAACCTGAGAACTGTGTCATCTCTCAAAATCGTACCATGCTTAGTTGGTGGCTTGGATGCATAGGCGGTGAGGAAGTGGAAGGAGGTCCGTTCAAGTGCTGAAGGCACCGTCAAGGGAAAGCCAGCCCCCCTTCGGGGGGTACGTGTTATTGCAAGTGTACATTTCGGAGAAACTTCGCGCTACTAACCTAGCTTCCTTCGCAGCTTAGTACTACTACTACTACTACTACTACTACTCTTATCTCCTTAATACTAACGAAGCTACTTACTAGCCTAGTTCTATATATTAATAACGCCCTAAACCTTTGCGAAGTATTTATAGTAGATTACTATATCCTTAGGGACCCTTAAATAAGCATACTCCCTATACTCTCCTTACTTTACTATATAGTAGATCTTATAGAATACCTTCTTTAGTAAATTAAGGCTTTATTTATTTTAAAAGCTATTATAGTTAGTATTTATATAATAAAGTTATAGAAGGTAGATTATAAGTCGTACTTAGACTATTAGGTTATATAATAAATCCTAGACTTAACCTAGGAACGTGCTAACTTACTCTTAATAAGCGAGGGTAGTTACTTCTAGGTTAATTTACTCCCTAGATTTAATACCTATAGCTTTTATAATAATACCTTAAATATATAAGGCGCTTTCTATTATAATAAGGAGTAGTTACTAGAGTATTACTAAGTTAAAGTTAATCTATAGTAAACTACTAGATTAACTTCGCTATTATATACCTTATATATTAACTCCTAAGGTTCTTAGAACCTCTATTATAAGGCTATTAAGGTTAATAATACTTTCTATAAAAGCAGAATAATAGAAAGTAGTAGTAGCTTTCTAGGAATTTAAAAAGTATGTTATATATAGTAGAGTATATAATATAGGTTAAACTTATGTGATAAAGTGTAATTACCCCTATGTGGCTGAACATGGGTGGTAAAAAAGGCACCAGAAGGGAAAGCCAGCTGTACGCGAGACCTGGAGCAATCACCCACATCCTTTTCCTGGCCCTGTGGGTGGGCTCTCACGCAAGCCCACGAGGCAGAAGATCTGCTCCGTAGTGTCCCGCCTGACTCGCAAATGGTATTGCTCGTCCGTCCCGATGCGAGACTCTTCTCTTACGCCACCCACGATATCACAAACCAAAACCCACTTCGTGTATCTACTTGAGCCAGATCGTCGGAGCCATCTCGGACGCCGTCATCTCGATACGCCTCGTTCTATGTGAGGAAACGGCGCGGTGAAGCCAGTAACACGCAAGAACGGCGACGTCGGCGAGCTTCGGTGCGAGGAATTGTCTCGCTGTTGATTCCAGAACGCGCCACAATCAAGACGGGCCATTCAGAGAGTCCACTTGGGAGCCTCGAAGCGCAGAAAATAAATCACAAAAAAAGGGGCAACTCACCAGCCTGGACGATCCGAGGTGTCTTCGAAAGCTCGCTACTTTGCAGATCGCCCTAACTCACCCTCTCCCGCCGGTTAAAACATGCAGATGGCGGAGCCTTCTTCAGCGTATGTGTGTGCGCGAGGATCCCGATGTCGGTTCCGTGGGCGTACGTTTCTCTGTCGCAGGAATTACAGACTGCGTCCGAAGCATGCGTGTCAGCATGCAGTGAAAAAGGCCAACACCGTCGTCATTCATCCAGAGTCAAGTATCCGTGGTCACCGAGTTGGAACAATTGATGAACAACGAAGAAGTACCTCAGCGCTCCGGTTCTGCAAAGTGTCCGCCACTCAACAGCCCATGCAGAGCTGCCTTTTGATCTTTATGAACGGGAGCCGTCTTGCCCCC
>JAVHLU010000600.1:0-52678 GCA_036785755.1 Colletotrichum ledebouriae | reverse complement strand
TTAAGTAGATAGATAGATATATATATTACTATATAGATAGATATATATAGTACTTATTATAGCTATTAAATATAGATAGATATATATATTACTAAGTAGATAGATAGATATATATATTATAAAGTAGGTAAGTATATATAGTGCTTATTATAGCTACTAGATCTAAATAAGTAGGTATATATATTACTAAGTAGGTGGGTGGGCATGCACACTACTAAGTAGGTGAGTGGGCACGTGCACTGCTAAGTGGGTAGGTGGGCGCGTGCACTGCTAAGTAGGTGAGCGTGCGCAGTGCTTATTATAGCTGCTAGATATAGGTAGGCGTGCGCAGTGCTTGTCGCGGCTGCCAGATATAGGTGGTTGCGTGCACTGCTAAGTAAGTAGGTGGGCGCGCGCACTGCTAGGTAGGTGGGTGGGTGCGCGCACTGCTAAGTGGGTGGGTGGGCGCGCGCACTGCTAAGTAGGTGGGCGCACACAGTGCTTATCGCAGCCGCCAGACATAGGTGGGCACGTGCACTGCTAGGTAGGTGAGTGGGCACACGCACTGCTAAGTGGGTGGGTGGGCGCGCACACTGCTAAGTGGGTAGGTGGGCGCAGTGCTTGTCGCGGCCGCCAGACATAGGTGGGTGCATGCACTGCTAGGTAGGTGGGTGGGCGCGCACACTGCTAAGTGGGTGGGCGCGCGCACTGCTAGGTAGGTGGGTGGGTGCGCGCACTGCTAGGTAGGTGGGTGGGCGCGCGCACTGCTAAGTGGGTGGGCGCGCGCACTGCTAAGTGGGTGGGTGGGCGCGCGCACTGCTAAGTGGGTGGGCGCGCGCAGTGCTTGTCGCGGCCGCCAGACATAGGTGGGCGCGCGCACTGCTAGGTAGGTGGGTGGGCGCGCGCACTGCTAAGTGGGTGGGTGGGCGCGTGCACTGCTAAGTGGGTGGGCGCGCGCAGTGCTTGTCGCGGCCACCAGACGTAGGTGGGCGCGTATTATATCTGGCGGCCGCGATAACTCTAACCTAGCTAGAAAAAGCGGGTCCGTTAGAAAAGCGGGTTTGTTAATATTACGGATGCTTCCCTAGGCTTAGTTCTAAAATTACTTATTTTTAGAGCATATCTATAGCTTACTAATAAATCCCCTCTGTTTCTAGAAATCCAGAAATAGGTAGCTACTATATAAAGGGTAATAGAAGACCTCTGGAAAGTCTAGGCCTTATACTAAGTTTTAGAAACCCTTACTATCTATAATAAACTAGATATATATAGAACTCTATAGCTACTACTACTCTTACTTATATATATTTACTATAAAAAGAAGGGATAGTAAGAACTATATAAACTCCTTACTATTAATAGTAAGATCTATATACTTAACCTTCTATATAGACCTTAGACCTTCTATTTAATTATTATCTATTTATAGTATAATACTAGTAATACTAGTAATACTAATAGAGATAATAATAATATATTACAGGACTCTCTAGACTAGAATACTAGAGGAATAGAAGCACTAAATAAGAATAATATTATATTAGTGCTAATACTAATATTACTTAGAATCCTGCCTCTATATAAGAGGAGGAAACTGCTAAAGAACTATATAGAAGCTATTATAATACCTACTATAGGTCTAATCTAAAAAAGTAACTACTTTATAAACTAAAATAGATAAGAAGATACTATAGTTAATATTACTTTTATTATTAATATAGTAAAGGCCCTTAGCTAAGAGATTAGCAATGCTATAACCTTCTTAATAGTAAAAGAGCGTTTAGATTATAACCTTGCTATCTAACTATATAAGGAGGGTGTTATTATAATACTAGGAAAACCTTTCTCTGCCTCTATAAAAGCTAAGATAACTATGCTTTAGAAACATAGTATTTTTAAAATTATCCCCTATAACACTACTATTTATAGTAAAACCTGGATTTTTAAATCCTATATAGTTTATAAAGTTAAAGGAAAAGGGACTAACTAACTTTATAAAAAATTATAGCTTATTATTTAGAGTTATAATAATAATAATAAGACTTTAACCCTTATATAATTACTAATAATCTAAAGAGTAAGCTAATAATTACTTCTCACTTTAGCACTATCTTTTATAGCAGAGAGATTTATTCTATAGCTTAGGGATATTATATAAGTATATATCTAATCCTAAACAGAGCTTAATAGAATAATATTAGCAAACCTCCTAAGTAAAATTTAAAGCAAATACCCTAAGGATTAGATTATAAGGATTATTAAACCTCTATATAGTATTATAGAAGCTAGAACCTATTAGTGGGTAATTTATAGTAAGTATTATAGAGAAAAGCTTAAGATAGATTAATCCTTGTTTAACCTATACTTACTAATCTCTTTAACTACCACTAATAGCTTTAGTATTATTAGTATATAAACTAATAATATAATTAGACTTTTAATACTAAGTTTCTCTAATTAAGAGGATAATAAATTTATAAAAGCTAGCTTTACTATAAAGGATAAATAATAACTTAACCTAAATAACCTGCTAATATTTAATAGTAGTATTATTATGCTAAATATAAATAGCAGTCTTACTCTATACTAAAAGGGATAAGGGAATAAGATTAAGCTTATTAACTTAAAAGCTACTTTAACTAAATAAAAACAGTAATATATTTAGTAAAGGGTAAGAGATATATATATTATATTAATTTGCTAACTAGAGATATGCTTTAATCTATCTATAGCTATATAGTATTAGGAGCTAACTACTAAAGATAAAAAAGCACTTAACTAATACCTTAAATAGTAAAAGGAGAACCTTAACTATAGCCTTATATTTATACCTATTAACTTAGTAATAGCTAAACTATTTATTTTTATTAATAGCTCTTTTGCTAATAATTTAAACCTCTTATTATAGATTAGATTTATTATTATCCTTGCTAATAAGATAATAAATAATAATATATTTATAATTTATAGTAATACTATTCACTTTAGCTTAATAAAGTATAAGAGGGTTACTTAAAGTATCCTAGTTTCTAAAGTCTATAGTATAGTTACTAGCATAGACCTTACCTATACTATTATAATAATACTTTAGAAAATCACTAACTACCTTAAAAAACCTTATATTTCTATAATTATATATACTAATTTATACTTACTATATAAATACCTTATTAAGCTTAGTACTATAAAGGAGAAGTGACTAATAATTAATATTATAGTGCTTTAATAGTTCTATAAGAGGAGGGAGATCTATAAGATATAATAAATTAATAGTAATAATAACTCTATAGATACTTTTATAAAGAGTACTCTAAATTAGATACTTAAATGCTTTATTAATAATAATAAAGTAATAGTTTATATAAAGGGATAGGTAACTTAAGAAGAGAAGGCTAAGGAGTTAGATAAACAGTGCTAGGTATACTAGAGTAGCTCTAGTGCCTCAGAAGAGGAGGATTTAGCTATATTAAATATAGAATAAGATTAGTATATAATTCTGTGCTATTTTCACGTTTTTGAACCTACTTTAGGTTTATAATAGGTATTAGTAATATAGAAGTGTATTTTAGCGGGTTATAGTATATCTAGCCTTAAAGAAAAGACTACTAGTGTTGCGCTAATACTATAACCTGCAAAGTAGCAGGATATGCGCTGTAATTAATAGATATATATAAGGTTACGTAACCTATTGCAGAGTGTATATATAGTTTAACACCACTGCTAATATAGTTAAGTAGAACTTAGGAATATAGATATATATTAACTTATAGACTTTTAATATATATATATAAAGGGAGCTCCGAGTTTTGTGTGAACCTCGATCTGGCGTGATACTAATACTAATAGAAACTAGTTAAGAACTAAAAGAGTAGAGCTATATTATATCTAGTTAATACTATATTATAAGTAACTATTATTATAAAGTATAGAAGAATAGGACTAACTTTTTAGCTAATAAGAACTAAGCAAATACTTAATTAGTAGAATAAATTAATATCCTTAATAATATCTTTCTACTATAATAGGGAAGCTACTATTTAGGCTAATTAGGATAACTAAAAGATTAAAATAGCAGAATAAAGCTAGTAATACTACTCTTTTAGCTAATTAAGACCACTTATCACTTAAGAACTAGTATAGTAGGTCTAAGTGAGAACTAACTTATAAACTAATAGGAACTAGTTAAGAACTAAAAGAGTAGGGCTGTATTATATCTAGTTAATATTATATTATAAGTAACTACTATTATAAAGCATAGAAGAATAGAACTAACCTTTTAGCTAATAAGGACTAAGTAAATACTTAATTAGTGAGATAAATTAATATCCTTAATAATATCTTTTTACTATAATAGGAGAGCTACTATTTAAGCTAATTAGAATAACTAAAAAACTAAAATAGCAAAATAAGGCTAGTAATACTACTCTTTTAGCTAATTAAAACCACTTATTACTTAAGAACTAGTATAGCAGACCTAGGTAAGAACTAACTTATAAACTAATTAGAACTAGTTAAGAACTAAAAAAGTAAGACTAGATTATATCTAGTTAATACTATATTATATAAGCAACTACTACTATAAAGTATAAAAGAATAGGACTAACCTTTTAGCTAATAAGAACTAAGCAAATACTTAATTAGCAGGATAAATTAATATTCTCAATAAAGTCTTTCTACTATAACAGGAGAGCTAAATAGTAGACTAATTAGGATAACTAAAAAACTAAAATAGCAGAATAAAGCTAGTAACACTACTCTTTTAGCTAATCAGAATCACTTATTACTTAAGAACTAGTATAGTATATCTATACTAACCTAGGTTAGTATAAGGAGTTAATAACTAATAGAATATATATAGCTATACCTCCTTAGCTATTAGAAATAATATAAGCTTAATAAAATAACTAGGTATTTATACTATACTAAAAAATAAGAATATAAAGTTATTTAAATATAAAAATTATATAAGCAAAAGTATCTATTTATAAATAATATAGAGTATTAGCAAATAGTATATTAATAGATAATAAAAGGTATAGAGTTTTTAAACTATTAAAATAGGTACTAATAATATTATAGTATATAATAGCTAGTATATATTAAGATTACTTATTACTTTAATAACTCCTAATATATTAAGACTAATATTTAGGCCTGAAAAGTAGTTATAGTGACTTTCAGACTAAGACTATAGGCCTAGATATACTAATAAAAAGGTTTATATAAATAAGAACTAACTTTTTAGTAGAGGGACTAACTTTTTAGTGTTATACCTTTTACAGGGTTTGTGGACGGTCTGTGCTTAAAGTTTCTAACTAATAGCAACCACTTTAGGGACTAGAACTGGTCCCTTAGGTTAGATTCCTAGTAGTTAGTAGTAAGCTCTTAATAACCTACTAAAGTATCTTATTATAATCTCTTTACTAAAGTTATAATTATAATAAGATTATATTAATTTATATAACTTTATAGCTTTATTCTACCTATTCTAAGATATTTAAAATATTATAGCCTTACCTTTAGTAGTAACTATCTAATTTAGTTTATTTATAGTTACCTAAACTAAACTTTCTAATTTTAAGCTGCTAACCCTACCTACCTCCTACTTTTACCTCTTTTTCTCTCTACCTTTTCTCTCTTATTTTAAATAACTCTTTACTCTTACTATAACCCTCCTATCTTTATATCTTAATAACTTTCTCTCTATATTTACTACTTCTAAGATATTTTAGTCTCTCTACTTAAATCTTATATTAATTATATTTAAGTTATAGTAAATAGTAAAAAAGCTTTTAGTTAGTAGTTACTCTATTAATAATAAAGATTTAGTAAATTTATCTTAATTAGCTTCATATTTAGTAATATCTATTTTTCTAAAATAAAAAGATATATACTAAGTTTTTATTAAAAACTATTTAGATTAGTTAATAATATTATTTTAACTCTAAACTTTTCTTTTTTTTCTTATATCTCTTTTATCTTAACTAGATAACCTAAAAACCCTCTTATAAGAATTAAAAATAAGTATAAATAAAAAGAAGAGATAATTCCCTTATTAAAATATTCCCTCTAAGAGTTAATAAGATTAAGAGATATACTAATAAACCTCTTTTATATCTAATAACTTCTCCTTTTTCTAATAAACCCCTTCTAAGTTTATTTCCTCTTTAAAAAGCTCTTTTTAAGAAATAAGTATTAAGTATTTCTTTTTTAGAAAGTACTTTTATAAGAAAAGCCTAACTTAGAAAGCTCTATTTAAGAAAAGGAAATACTAGATTTAAAAAAGAGTATAGATAAATATAAGTTACTTAATAAATAGATTAATATCTAAAGCTATAACTTAGAAAAGATATTTATATTTAAAGTATAACTATAAGTTTAGTATTTAAACTCTTCTATATATTAAAGAGTATAGATAACTATTAGTTATCTAATATATAAATTAATATTTAAAGCTATAGCTTAGAGAAGATATCTATATATATGATACTAATATAAGTTTAATACTTAAATTCGTTTATAAGTAATTAATATTCCTCCTTTCTACTATATCTAAAAATACCTCTTTTATTTCCCCTATCTAATCTTAGCATTACTCTATTATTTCTATTTTCTATAATTTTAAGACTATTATTAACTCTAATATATATAATAAAACTAGAGATTTTAATACTAAAAAGACTAATCTAGTAAAGATTATAAGTTATATTACTTATTATATTATAAAGTATATTAAATAAAATAGTTATAGCTTATAATCTTAAGCTTATTTTAAAAAACACTTTTAGAATCTTATTAAAATCTTTAACTATATAGATTTAACTATTACTAAGGCTTTTTATAAAGCTCTTATTACTAATAGAGTATTTATTATTATTAACTATAACTAGATAAAGAATAATATTACTAATATTATTAAATAGTTAGCTTACTACTTTTAAATTAGTAATAACTTTATAAAAGTTAAACTCTAGTATCCTTTATTTATTAAAGAGTATAACTAAGACTTTAAATTCTTTACTAAGATTATTAAAGATATTAATAACTCTATTTTACCTCTTATTACTCCTATATAGCTTCTAAAAGCCTCTATAATATCTATTTCTCCTACCTATTAAAGCTTTATTAATAACTCTAAACCTGCTAAATCCCTCTATAGATTTACTCTAATTCTAAATTCTAATTCCTTTTAAAAGATTTAAAATACTTTCTAAGCCTATTTTAAGCAAAATTAGAACTCTTCTTTATATACTTAGATACTACTATCTAAAAAAGAACCTTTCTTATACTAACTTTTAGATCTTATAAAGTTTTATAATAATAAGAATCTTAAATATAATAGTAATAAGATAGATATTTTAGATTCTAAATTACTTATTTTTAAGAACTATTATACTAAAGCTAGTATTTTTTTATAATAGTATACTAAGGCTTTTTCTCTAATATTAAAGAATAATACTTAGTAATACTACTTTCACTATATTATAAACTAGATTTCCTAACTTCTATATACTAAGATTATTAAATAATTAAAGGATTACTTTAAAACTAAAGAGTTTTATATTACTAATAAGAAACTATAGAATAATACTATATTATCTAACTTTATATATAAAGATCCTAGTAAATCTATTACTAAAAACCTTAAAATCCTATTTAATACTCTCTCTACTATTAAACCTATACTTAGTAGAAAATATAATATTAATAATACTTTTCTATAATATAAGATCTATAATACCTACTAGAAAGCTTATAAATATAAACTAGCCTTTTATAAACACCTTATAAGCCTTTAAAACCTATACAATACCCTCTATTTATCTATTAGCACTACTTTCTATTTTAATTAAAGCCTTACTACTTAATTTATAGCTTCTAAAAACCCTAATAAATTTAATATAATATATATAGATTAATATTTCTAAAATAGTAACTAATAGTGTAATTTCTATTACAATTGCTCTAATTATAGTAACTTTTACTAAAACTAGCTAAACTAATAAGAACCTCCCCTATATTATTAGTTAATATATAATAACTACTATAATAGCTCTAGATATAACTAGATTTATTATAAGTCTAATTATTACTTATAGAAGTACTTAGCTAATAAATATATCTAAGAGTTTAATAAGTTTAAGTCTAAGTATTCTTAAAACTTTACTAAGGATAACTTTAATATCTTCCTACTTAATTTTAAAGATAATAATAAAAACTAGGATCTCTCTATTACTAATTTAGATACTAATAGTAAAATAGAGCAGTATTTATAGAATTACTACTAGGATACTAAATCCTAGCCTAATTTGCTCTATAAATTTACTACTTATATTACTAATACTATATTTATAATTAATAGTAATAAGTTAACTAATTTACTACTAAACTAAGTAGTCTTCTATATAGTTATAGATTTTAACTTTACTACTAATCTTATACCCCTTTTACCTCTAATATAGCTTATTTTACCTAGAACCTCTATTCCTATATAGCTATTTATGCTTAATAGCAGATATTCTAAGAAAGTTTTCTAGAATATTATACTAGATTTAGATACTACTAGAGTTTCTACTACTAGCTAATAGTAAGTTATTACTTTATAATATTCTTACCTATTAATTAAGATAAATAAAGTAAATACTAGCTAAGTAAGAATATATTTTAGTAATAGATCTTATAAGGATTTATTTAGTACTATTATAATTAATACTATATTTAGTTAAATAATATTTTATATAATACTCTCTAATACCCCTTTTCTCTTTTATTTAAATAATATAGACTATTTAGGTATTTATTTTAATAACCTCTATAACTATTGGCTATAGAGCAAAACTATTACCCCTATTATTTATAAATAGAATTATATCTAGCTTCTTCTTAATAATAAGAAGATTTTTATCTAAGCTAACTACTTAATAGATACTAAACTTTAGCACTTTTACTACTAATTTAGCTACTTTTCTATTATTAAATTAGCTACTTTCCTCTACTATACTAGTTATTTTATTTAAACTATAGTAATTAAGTAGCTAACTAAGATCTGCTAATACTACTAATTAAATACTAGAACGCTCTAATACTTTAAATTCTTACTAAAAGATAATTATAACTTTAATTATAAGATTATCTATAATATTATATATCTTAAGAGCAAAGTAACTCTATATATTATTAATACGACTACTAGCTTTAATACTACTCACTTTTTATCTAATTTCTTAGTAAGAACTACTTAGAAAACCCTCTATCTTTACTAGATTTATATTTACTAAAAGCTATCTAATTATATTATTATAAATACTAGTTTAAACTTTACTACTAAAACCTTTAAAAATAATACTAAATCTATAGCTATTATAGTTAAAGTTATACCTATTAAAGCTTATTACTATATTAGTAAAACTAAGTAATATTATAAACCTCTTTAATATATCTATATTATTATTTAGTAGAAAATCCCCTATACTAAGCTTAATCTTACTTTCTAAATAGTAGTTAAAGCTATTAATAATACTACTAGCTCTAATAGTCTTATCTCTACTCTTCTTATCTTTAATACTTACCTATATATTAATAATAACCTAATATTATTACTAGATATTATAACTAGAGCTAAAGTAATTTATACTACTATAGATAATTTATATAAGAATATTACTAAATATAAAATTACTAATACTTTAGATACTTATAATAGCTTAAATATAGATAAAGTTACCTACCTCTTACTATAATTATTAGTATAAGTTTACTATAAAAAAGATAAATAGTAGAGCCTCTACTATTTAATTACTATTTTAGGTAAAATAGTTACTATTTAGCTATTCTATAGTTTCTAAGACTTTGCCTCTACTACTATTAGACCCTTTTATAATAACTTTAATAATTTTAGTAACCCTAACCTTACTAATACTAACTCTAAGCTAATAGCTACTTTTTCTATAAATACTTCTCTAGCTCCTCTTCTACTCTAATATAGAGGATAACCCTAAAAGAACTCTATTATTACTAACCTTTTTTATATTTTTAACTAAGAAGTTAATTACCTATTAATCTTTTTATTAATAAAAGAGAAAGCGGATTAGAAACTCTATCTTAATTTATATAAGTCTAGTAAACTTATTACTAATAACTCTCCTTTTTAAAAGTTGTATAAAAAGAAGATTAATATCCTTTTTAAGTAAAAGGTTTTTGAATTTAAAATATATAACCTCTCTAAGTAATATAAATATCTTTTTTAATTCTATATAGTTAATAAGATTCAAAGTAAAACTACTATTCTATTTAAAAAGTCCTATTTTATTATTTATAGTATAAATAATATTAATAAGTATAGTATTTTAACCTAATTACTAATAATCTAATACTATAGTATTTAACTCCTTTTAGCTATTATACTATTTCTTAAATCTAATTATTTAATTTAGATTAGAGATATTACTTAAGTATATATTTAGTTATAAACTACTCTTATATAAGATATTTATACCTACCTATTTAACTAAATCTATAATCTCTACTCTTCTAGTACTATTATAAAGGTTATTAAACTCTTATATAGTATTACTAAAGTTAGTATCTATTAATAGGCTATCTATAATACCTATTATTATAATAAGTTATAAATAACTAGTTCTACTTTTAACTCTTACCTCCTTATTACTAATAATACTAGCTTATACTTTACTATTATTAGTATATAAATAAATAATACTATTAGTCTTTTAACTACCCCTTTTTCTACTCTTAAAAAAGAAGAGCTCTAGAAGACTAAATTTATAGCTAAAAATAAGGAGAAACTTACTACTATTACTCTAGTTACCTTAAATAGTAGAATAATCTCTCTATTACTTACTAGAATAGTTATCTTATACTAAAAAGGTTAAGATACTAAGATTAACCTAGTATAGAAAGCCTAGAATATTATAAAAGCACTAGCAAAGCAGTAATATATTAAATAATATACTAAAAAAGCTTATATAGCCTTAATTTACTAACTAGAGGCTTATTTTAACCTATTAACTACTACCTAATACTAGGATCCTACTAATAAGAATATTATAATCCTTAATAAGTACTTTTAGTAGCTAAAGAATAATCTTAATTATAGCTTAACTTTTATTATACTATTACTACCTACTATTAAATTATTTATATTTCTAGATAGATTATTTACTAATAACTAGAACCTTATATTATAGTTAGGCTATATTATTATACTAGCTAATAAAATAATAAATAATAATACTTTTATAATCTATAATAATATTATCTATTATAGCTCTATAAAGTATAAACAGGTTACCTATAGCATATTAGCCTTAGAGATCTATACTATAGTTACTAGCACTAACCTAGCCTTTATAATCACTTCTATACTATACTAAGTTACTACTAAGCTAGGTATTACTAACTCTATACCTACTATAATATATATAGACTTATACTTACTATATAAATACTTAGTAAAGCTAAATACTATAAAGGAAAAACGCTTTATAATTAATATTAAAGCTCTCTATTAGTTATATAAGTATTATAAGCTCTCTAAGATCTAATAGGTAAATAGCAAAGATAACCTAGCTAATACTATAACAAAGGCAAAGCCTAATAGAGCTTTATACTGCCTTATTAATAATAATACCCTTATAATTTAAATAAAAGGATAGGTAATATATATAGCAGAGGGAATATTAGAATAATAGCTAATTTAAGCTATTTATACTATTTACACTACTTAGAGCCAGTTTTAGACTATTTAAAAAGGATTTAGATAATTAGCTAAACTAGTTATTTTTTATATAAGGAAATAAGGATTAGGTATATATACACGGACACACTATTAGCAAAAGGTTAGCTAGTGGGCAGCTGCTATATATATACCTTAGGAAAAACTCTGAGTATAATAGACTTAGAATATTAAGCAATAGTCTAATATAGTAACAGACCTCTATATTTAGTATTCTAGCCCTTTCTAGTTAAGGCCTATAGCTACACTCTTATAATTCTATTACTTCTACCTTAATTTAAGAAACTAGTACTAGTTAGAATATCTAAAATAAATAAGTAATAGTATACTAACTAATTAGCAGCAGAGTTTAACTATAATAAACTTTAGGTTAGATATATAGAATATAATTAACAGGGCCTTAGCTAATATAACCCTGGTTACTTACTAAGTCCTAAGATATAAGGGAATTTATATAGATATTATAAGGAGGAGCTAGATAAACCTGGAGAAGATATCCTAGAGGGAGTAACTATCTAAGGATATACTAGATCTTAGGTATTGCTCTGTATATATATAGTAATAGGTAGCTAATATAGTACCCTGTTATACACTCTATATAAAGATAGTATCTTAGGAGCCCTAACCTAGGCTATAATATTTATATAGAGGTAGTAGGAGAACCTTATAGAATAAATATAGCTATAGTAGTAGTAGTATAAAGAGTAGATAACTGCTCTTCTATAGTAACTTGCTAACTATATAGTAACTAGGAACCTATAGCAGAATTAGGATAAACCCTCTATATATAATTACTATACTATAATAGAGAATTTTATAGTAAACTAGATTAGTAACTAGATCTAGGTAATTAAGAATAGAAACTAACTATATACTAGTAGTATACTAGAGCAGCAGGTTTAATAGTTACTTATAAAGATAAATTTAACTCTATAGACCTAGTAGAGATACTATAGAACTAGGTTAGAAGGGGATCTTATATAGACTAACTTTATAGTATTTACTTACTAATAATATATTAACTCTAAGCTTTAAGAGCAGAGATATTCTAAAAAGCTAGATATAATATATTAGAAGGAGATATAGTCTCTGATATAGTTTTTTGCTAAGTAGTTAGCAATATACTAGAACCTAGGTATGCTAAATCTAGAAAATAGTAAGGCTAAGGTCTATACTCTATATTTCTAGTTAGCTTCTTTTCTATAAAGGAAGCTTAAGTAATAGAAAGTTAAGATTAAGAGGCCTAGAGATATAGCTATAAAAGCAGAGTAGCTATAGGAGATATATTAGTAATATAGTAGTAACCTGCTATATAGTAAGAGCAGGAAGTAATATACTAAGGAGGCTACCCCTAGCTAGAACTAGCTAGAAGGCTCTATAGCAGAGATCTAGCTATAAAAGTGCTTAGGGAGGCTAGAGCTTAATGCCTTACTAACCTACTACTAGTAGCTTGCTAAATATAGCTCTAAATAAGCCTATATTTAACCCTAGTATAAGACCTACTATATCTAGAGATATAATATACTTTAGATATAATAAGAAGGGGTATTATAAGTAGAAGTATCTAAAAGAAAAGACAGGTATAAATAAGATACTAGTAGTACCCTAACCCTATACTAATAAGGCTAGAGTTAATATAATCTAGATAACTAAGGAGGTTAAGGAACTTAACTTATTAGAAAATAAGTAGGCTAGGGGCTACTACTAGTAACCTCTATACCTACTCCAGAACTAGATATTCTTTCTAGAGAAGATACTATAAAGAGATAAGTAATTATTCTCTAGAACCTTACTAAAGAGGAGGTAGTTATTAATATAGATTTATATTTCTAAGTTAATATTATTAGTAATTAACTTATTAAGTTACTATAGCTATAATCTATAATAGTAAAGATTTCTATTCTAGAAAGGTTTAATAAGTTCTCTATACCTAGCTAAAATATATACTAGCTAACCTTCTTCCTGCTTAACTTAAAGAGATAGCTAAGGAAAATATAGTAACTATTTACTAAGACTTCCTGGCTAGAAGAGACTAGTAACCTCTTTTTATCCCAGCTCTCTATAGAGAAGGAGGGTATTATTATTAATACTAAAATAAATACTTAGGAGTATAAGCGCTTTAGTATTACTAAACTATTAGCCTTTATATAAGAGATTATTAAGAATAGCTAGAAGGTGTTTATAATATATATATTAGGAAATATTTTGCTATTTAAAATATTCTTAGAGATATTAGATAAAGATAACCCTACTAAGAAAGAGGTTAAACTATTACTAGAGCTACTTAGTAAACAGGATATATTTAATAAGTAGGTAGCAAAAGAATATCTAATATTAGAAAGCATAGAGTATATAATTAACCTAGTTAAAGGGAAGAAACCTCTTTATAGACTAATCTACTTACTAAATAAGTAATAACTTAAGAAGCTTTAGTAATATATTACTAATAACTAAGTAATAGGCTAGATTTAACCCTTAACTAGTAAGGCAGGTATACCTATTTTATTTATTCTAAAGAAGAACAGTACCTTATACCTTTATATAGATTATTAAGGCCTTAATAAGGTAATAATAAAGAACTAATATCTGCTCCCCCTTATTAGTAAGCTATTAGATAGGCTTTAGGGAGTGAAATAGATCTTAAAGATTAACCTTTAAGATATATATTACTATATCTATATTAAGCTAGAAGATTACTAGAAAACAGTATTTAGGATAAGATATAGGTATTTTAAGTATATAGTTATGCTATTTAGCCTAATAAATATCCTAGTAACCTTTTAGGTATATATTTACTAAGTGCTTGCTAAATTATTAAATACTTACTATATAGTATATATAGATAATATTATAATATACTTAGAGATAAGAGATTAGTATATATAGAACCTTTGCTAAGTGCTCTATAAGCTTTGCTAATAGATACTCTATACTAAGCTTAGTAAATATAGTTTTTACTAATAGAGAGTGGAATTTCTAGGCTATATTATTATACCTAAAGATATATTAATAGATAAGATCTATATCTAAGTAGTTACTAAATAGAAGCTACTAAAGATATACTAGGAGGTCTAAGTCTTTCTTAGATTCTATAACTTTTATTATAAGTTTATTATAGGCTATTTAGATATAGTAGCCTTAATAACTACTTTCCTAAAAGGTAGTGAGAATAGTAAAAAGGGAGGTAACTTTAACTAGCTAAAAGAGGCTTAATAAGTATTTAAGAGACTTTAGCTTACCTTCTACTTAGTAACTATTCTCTAACACTAGAACCTAAACTATAAGATAAGGGTTAAGATAGATATCTCTACTAAGGCTATTACTAATATTCTATCTCAGAATATTAATAGTTAGTAGTAACTAGTTACCTACTATTTATAGAAGCTTAGTAATATAGAGTAGTGATAGGGTATAGGCTAGCAGAAGCTCCTAGCTATTATAGAAAGTCTAGACTACTAGGCTTACTATTTATAGAGAATATTAAAGAAATTCCTGGTTTTTATAAACTACTAGGTACTTAAGGATATTATTAATATATTAGTATAGAACCTTTAGAGAAGGCTTACTAGATAGATATATAAGCTCTTAGTGTTTAACTTTAACCTAGAGTATAGGTTAGGAGTTATAAACCTAGCTAATAGCCTATCTAGGAGGCTAGACTATATAGAGGGGGAGGTGAAATATAATAATATTTTCCTAACCCTAGTAAAGAAGCTAGGGCTTATTACTAACCTACTAGTAGACCTTTAGCAAAAGATCACTATATTAAAAAGTAGTATAGAGACTATAAAAGCTTTTATTAATATAGTATAAGTAAATAAAGCATATCCCTTTTAAATAGAAATAGATAGCTTTAGGAGCAGAGATATCTTAGTCTCTAGTTAGTATAGCTCTCTGAGGTATACTAATATTCCTACTACTATAGTAGCTATAATAACCTAATACTAAAGTATAAGAGGTAATATAGGGAATATTTAGTAAGGAGTTATTAACTAAGAGGACTTATCTAGAGCTAGGGTTACTATAGTGTAATAGTATATTCTATATTAGGTTATAAGGGAGCTTATAGTAAGCAAAATAGTATATAGCTAATAACTCTCTAAGGTAATAGAAAGGATTATTTATAAATTATAGGCTAATAACTTATATTACTAGATATAATTAGAGAGAGTATATAGACTAGCTAGTAACTATAGAGGTTATATAGTTAATAATAAGGGAATATTATTCTATAAGGGAAGGTTAGAGATCCTAGAGAAGGGGTTGCTGAGACTTAAGATTCTTTGCTAATACTATAATAACTATAGAGTGGGTTATATAGAGATAAATAAGACTATTAAGTTAATCTTAAGAAAGTTTTATTAGCTAAACCTAGCTGCTAATATATATAACTATATTATAAGTTATAATATATACTAAGGGAACTATATTTCTAGGTATAAACTCTATAGAAAGTTATAGTTACTACCCCTACTAGTATATCTATTCTAAGAGATTAGCTTAGACTTTATTACTAGGTTATTAATAAGTTATTAGTATAAAGGTAGCAAGTATAATGCTATATTAGTTATAGTGTGCAGAATAACTAAGTTTACTATATTTATTCTAATAACTAAGTAGCTAACTATTACTAAGCTAGTATAGATTATCTATAAATAGGTAGAATATTATTTTAGTACTCTAGAGGGTATTATTAGTAACTAAGATAAACTCCTTATAAGCTAATTTTAGGAAAAGTTTATATAGGAGAGGGCTATAAAGCGCTGCCTCTCTATAGTATACTACTCCTAAACTAATAGGCAGTTTAAAAGAACTTATTAGATACTAGAGAAGTATCTATAGGTTTATGCTAGCAAGTTACTATATAAATAGGCAGTGTAGTTACTAGAAGCTAAGTTTATATATACTAATAGTTACTATAGTACTACTAGTGTTTTGCTAATAGAGGTTTTATATAGCTACTATCTATACTATATAGAGTATACTATTCTAGTAAATAGGGTTATAGTATAGGGTATATAGGAGCAGATTAAGTATATTATAAGACTCTATATAAGGGTATAGAAATAGTAGCTAAAGGTAATAGTAATATAAGCTAAGTATTATAATATAAGGTATAAGGAGCAGACTTACTATTAGGGATAAGTTATTAAGCTATTAATAAAGAATTTTTAGTTTAAGAATAGAAAATTAGCACTAAGGTTTATTAAAGTATCTATTACTAAGGTAATTAGTATATAGGTCTATAGAGTTTATTTACTAGAATAGTACTAAAGAATATATAATATTTTCTTAGTTACCCTACTAGAGCTATAGAATAGTTATTAAGGAGATAGTAAGGGCTTACTTATATATCTAGAACTTAAGGATAAGCTAGAAAAATAGGAGATAGAGGAGATTATTACGCAGTAAGGGGACAGTAATAATATATAATACTTAGTTAAGTAGACAGGATAGCCTATAGAGTATAATATATAGAAGTCTATAGAGAACCTAATAAATATATAGGAGGCTGTTTATAAGTTTAATAAGCAGTCTAGAAAGGCCTATAGGAAATAGGATAACTAGCTACTTAGACTTTAGTAATAGGTTACTAAAGGTTAGGTATATAAAAAGGTAAAGATAAAATTAAGTTTAGGAAAGCAAAACTTTTAATTTATAAGTAATAAACCACTACTAACTATATAGTAGAAGAAGAGAATATTATTCTATAGTAAAATAGGAAAAGATAGCTAATAAACTATTATAGCTAACTACTAGCTACTATAACTATAACTATAACTATAACTATAGCTACTATAGATATAGCAGCTACTATTTAGCAAAGGCTTAGAGCTCCTAGTAGATTTATTACTATAAGTAGTAATACTACTAGGGAAATAGTTATAATTATTACTACTCTTACTATCACTACTACTACTACTACTATTACTACTACTATTACCACTACTAGTGCTATTACTAGTACTATTATTACTATTATTATTACTACTAACAGGCTAACCACTTACTAGCTAGGACCTATTATTAGACTTATTAGAGAGTATAATAGATAACTTATTCTTCTTACTTACTAAACCCTTACTACTCTCTAGGCTATACTTCTTAGTGGGAGTATAGAGAAATAAGGTATATAAGACTAGGTAGGTATTAGTAATAGTAATAAAGCAAGCAGGGATATTATTTACTATAAAAGTAGCAAGGCCCTCCTAGAGCTTATTATAAAAGGCAGGGAACTTATTAATATTATGCTTGCACAGGATCTTAGGAATAGGCTTTAATAAGAGGTTATTAAGTAATTAGTTAATCTTATTAAAGAGATATACAGCTAGGATATTATTATAGATATAGAGTGGCTAGGCAGTGTTTAGTTACTAAAGAATATTAATATTATTATAAAGAGTGCTAACCTAAATTATTATTAATAATAAATATTTAGCAAAGAGAAGGTAATAATAATTATACTTAGACTATAATATTAAGGAAAAGATACTTATGTATAGAAGAAAGCTTCTATAACTATAGCTACTCTATATTCTAGGGGCTAGTAGTAATAGTAGGGTTATAAATAAGCTTACTAACCTGCTTTTAAGCTACTAAGTAGTTAGTGAGTAATTATAGTAGTTAGAAATAATAATAAGGGGTAAGAGAGCCCTCCTACTCCCAGAGCTTAATCTAGTAGAATATATTCTAGGTAGTCTGGGTAGCACCCCAGAGCTCTTAAGGAACCTAAAAAAAGATTAGAATATAATAAATAGTTAGTAATAATTTAGTAAACTTATAGCTAAATATTTCTTTTTATTAAAGTTATAGAGTAAGTACTTCTATATATAGTTACTATATATATAGCAAAGATTAAGGATATTAAGGTATATCTTAGAGAGGTAGCTAAGATAGAGATAGCTACTATTAGTATTACTAGTTAGATTACTAGAAAGGTTCTTAAGCTTATAGAGGAACTTTATAAGGATTATATCTATATAAGTAATATAAGATATTATAGTAATTTATTAATAAATAGATAGAGATAAAGATAGAAAGAAAAAATAAAGATAGAAAAGAAAGAAATAGATAGGGATAGGGATATAATAATTAGGGTGAATAATTAGTAAGCTAGTAGTAAAAGAAAGTTGCTAGTTAAGAGGAAGAAAAGAAAAAAAGTATAGCTAAGGAAAGAAATTTCTAAGGTTAGAGATCTTAAGAGAAGAAACCCTTTTATACTTAAGAAGTTACCCAGTAATAAGGCATAATAATTATAATAGATATATACTGCCTACCTGTTATCTAATAATCAGTGACTAATTAGAAACCTTAACCTAACAGGTATATATAAATAATAGTAATAATTAGTAATAAAAATATATTACTCACTATAGTTATCTCTGTTTAGTAAGGAAGGAATAAAGGTTATATAGTATAATAGCTATTATAACTTAAACGTTATATAGCCTAACTTATACTAACTAATTAGCTAATAAGTAGCAAAGACCACTAAAAAGCTATAAGCTCTATATAACGCCTTAGGGACTAAGGCTCTAGAGAGGGGGGTAATTATAAGGGAATAAGGATTAGGTATATATACATAGATACACTATTAGCAAAAGGTTAGCTAGTAGGCGGCTGCTGCGTATATATCTTAGGAAAAACTCTGAGCATAACAGACTTAGAATATTAAGCAATAGTCTAATATAGTAACAGACCTCTATATTTAGTATTTTAGCCCTTCCTGGTTAAGGCCTATAGCTATACTCTTATATTTCACTTTAATTAGGCATTATTAATAATACCTAACTTATTATTTAATTTATATATTTAGATAGGCCTATTAGATAGTTACTAGTATAAAAGAAAAACTACTAGTATGGGAATAATTACCTATATTATCTAATAGGTTAGATCCTAACCTCTACTAGGATTTATAGCCTGGTACTAGAATAACTATAATCTAGTTAGGTAAGCAGTTATATAACCTCTAATATTATATAGTCTACCTTTATTAACTAACTATATTATTCCTTTATACTAACTACTCTCTAGATACCTCTCTTCTTAATATATATATCTTAAACTAATATTATACCTTACCTAACCTCTCTCTTTACTATACTAGTATTTTAGGAAACTAATAACTAGAGAAAGGATTATAAAAATAGGTAAATAATAGAGTTATGAAGTTATTAATAGATATATTAGAGATATTAAATAACTTTATATTAAATAACTTTATATTAAATAACTTTATATTAAATAGATATATTAGATAACTTTAAATATACTAGATTTAAGTACTTTAGAGTTAATTAGCAAACTTAGCTATATATACTAAATTATACTATATTATACTATATTATACTATATTATATTAAAACTAAAGGGGTATATTAAATTAACCCCTTAGTATATATAGTAATGCACTAAGTATATATAAAAGCAGTAGTAACTGTGGTGCAATAGCGTGACATAGATATTAGCTAATTTTAGGTGTAAATAACGCGTGGATCCATGCATAGAGATTTCTAGATAGCTATACACACAATCCACCATCATTTTTGCACCCCATACCATACGATTCAACATGATTTAACACCCAGGCCGCTTCAGGCCCGCGCGCAGAGCTGGGCTAACGTCGCGCCCGACTCGCACCGCACGTTCCAGACCCTCCAATCTAACTAACAAATACTTCTTTCTACTTTATACCTACTAAGCAAATATCACACTCTTAGGTCAACCTCTAAGTGAAGGGCACAACTTGCGCAGACATTCTAGACGCATACAATAGCTGAACCGGCTGGCCAGACCGAAACAACTATCAGACACGCCCATCAGTTACACGCAGGAAGTGTGCCGATCCAGAGGCAGCGTGCTAACTCAAGTGCATATGGGTGTGGGCGCTGACGGCTGAAGTAGCTGGCCAGACCACCTCAACCATCAACGCGCACAACCCAGACACACTGAGCTTACACTAACCTCAGGGGCGGACAGTCACCCCACGCGAAGCACGCGCGAGCCGGCTGGTGCCTGAACCTGGGACTGAGAAGCCCCCAGGAAATTCCTCAACCAGCAGTACAGCGCGCGCATGCACAACTTTGCTCTTTCCTGGACCCGAGAATATAGCGGGCCGTACTCCAGCAGACGGGAGCGCGCGTGTAAACCGACTAGGTTCCTGAACCCGAGACTGAGAAGACTCTGTGCAGAGCCTTGAGGCGGAAAGTGGTAGTAGTGCAGTGTATGTGTGCATCTGCGGCTCCTTGATCTTTCCTGGACCCGACGATATAGCGGGCAGTACTTCAGTAGAGGTGTAGATGCGCATGGGGCGGGCGCCCCCGAGTTACAGGTGGAGTGGATGCTGCCGTCATTCCTGGACCTGGACTGTGGAATTGTGTGTTGTGTGGACAGGCAGTACTCGACGGCAGCAGAGGATGAAGGTGGACGTTGAACACGACCGCGGAAACGCGAGACACGAAGAGCAAGCAAGCAAGCAAGCAGCACCCCGTCTGCCGTTCCACGCCGACTTCGCACCCCGCATCACCCGCCCCTCTATCCCAGGTCCCCGTGGCGCTGAAGGACGTGGGTGGCCAGCCCACGACCGACATCAAGGTTTGGACGCCGACGCGCGATGGGATGGGGGGACCATGGGGCTCGGGACGGAGATGCAAGGCAAAGAAGCGGCGCGGGACAAACAGGAACGGGGCGCTGCCGCCGGCTGAGCACGGCGTGGTGACCTCGGGAAGTCCGCTGTCCGTCATATGGTCCCAAGGAGGGGCTCAGGAACAGAATAGACGCGCAACAGCGGCGTTCCGCTGGCGTTGGTGCTCGAGGTGGGATGCCCAGAGGCGGGGTTTTGTTTCTGTTGAGTCGGGTTAGCAAGCAGTCTTCAAGGAACGAGGAAAATGCACAGAGGCCATACCAATTTGAGCAGCAACGCCGGCGGTAATTGGTAGTGAGATGCAGAGGAAGTAGAGCAGTGTACTTTCTTCAGCATGGTGTTCAGACCGGAAGGTTTGTTTCTGGGAACTCAAGTCAGCGATCACAAGCTCCAAGGGGACGGAACCAAAGTAAAGCTTACGAATCTGAACACGGGACGCTGGCGACAGCAGTCCGCAGCATTTGCTTGAGGCAGTGGAGTGGATGCGGTGGTTCTGAGATGAATCGGATCAGGTGAGGCAGCTCAACGACGACGCAGAGAGAGAGAGAGACTTAGTGAAGCAGAAGTGACGGTCCGGTGCTAAGAGTAGCGATGTGACGGACGATGTCCCCCCCCCCCCTTTCTTTTTGCCGAAGGATTGAATTAGAGCAGAGGTTTGAGAGCTCTGTCGAGAACGTCCTTTAAGTATCCTCAGATGGTTAAGGTATCGCAGTGGCAGTCTGGGGTCATCGTTGCGCCGAGCAGTTCATGCAGGCTGCGAACTGATGCCGCGGGCCGCGTGCAGGAACAGGTTCGCTGGGATGAGTGGAAGTGTTCGTCTGGGCGGCGTTTGGGGAGAGGCAATTGATCCCTTCACCGACCATGTGGTGCTGACCGCCTCGCGCGAAGGGCTCCTCTCCGCGTGCCTGCAGCCGCCATGTCACGCATTTGTGGGGTTGGAGTGGACATTGCCGTTATGGATCGCGAGCAAACGGACAAACAGACAGGAAGCACGGGTCACGCTTCGAGAGAATTCCACATTCTGTAGATACCAGCACTACACCGCCATCGTCATTCACCGCCATCCATCATGGCTAGCTCGCTGTACCATCCCGAGACGGCTCACGTATGCCCTCTTCATCCTCACGCTGAAGCCTCTGCACCTTGGATTCCGCCTCCCGTCGCTGCGCGCCAAGCAATCGCCGCTGCAACAGGCCGATACGTGCGTCGGCCTCCTCCAGACGGTCCCCCAGTGCTTTCGCCTCGTCCGCCAGCACTTCGGGTCGGTCGAGCAGGCTGTGTATCACGACCGTCCCAAAGTCTCGGCCTGCGCTGCCGCGGCTCCGTTCGGTGTCGTCGCTGATGTCACTGTCGTCGTCACCCCAGCGGTGAAGTAGATGCACCCAGCCCCAGCCGGATCCGAGGGCAATAGCGGCATCGTTGAGGCGGTCGAGACGACTGCACACGTTGCGCGCCGTGGCCGCAGCCCTGACGGCGGCTAGTTCCTGCGTGAAGAGGGCCGCGTTGCGGAGCATGACGAGGCGGCTTGCGGCGTCAGCGGCGCGTTTTCTCTGCTGCATGTTGACAGCCAGCTGGCGACGTCGTCGAAACCACACCCAATGGGTGTTGCTGCTGTCTGGTGTGGTGGTGTTGGTTGGTTGGTGTTCCTGGAACAGACCGAGCTCGGACAGGGCAACAAACAAACGGTCCATCTGGCTGCCGAGAGCGGTGAGGTGGCGCGAGAGGGCGACGACCATCGGTTCGCCATCATCCTGCACGTTATGCTGCTGTATGCTTGCCTTCTCATGCGAGTCTAGGTCCCACCGCTCGAGGAACCTCAACGCCGCGCGGCTGTTGTCCTGGCGTGGACGGGGTAATGAGGTTGACGGCACGTGACACCATGCGTGATGCTTGTTTCTCATGACACAGGAGCGGAAGAAGCTGCAATCGCTGCTGTCGCCGATGACGTGCGCGAAGGCGTTGTTGTAGGCGTCTAGCACAGAGACATGGGTAGCAGAACCCGACCCGTTTGCTACCACCAGCTCGCCGTCAACGATTTCAAGTTGCCGTCGACGGTAACGGAACAAAGCATCTGTTGTCGCGGAATCGATGGGAGACGGGGGCGGCTTGAAGAAGAGGGCGTCTTCATTGTCGTCATGGACAGCAATCGTTTGCAGTTTGTCGTGTAACTGGCGAGCACTGTCGATAAGGCGGGGGATCCACGCGAAGCCTTGGTAGTATTCGAGGTGCGTCCAGTCAGCGGAGACATGGTTAATGGAGTCGAGGATCTGGTTGAAGACGGGGCGGATGTTGTGCTTGACATCGGGGTTGTAATCCGGCAACGCGTAAACGGCCTCGTAGACTTGGTGGGCGGCATCTCGCAGCTCGTCGAGGGGCGCGATCTTGCTGAAGTCGCCAATAAGTCGGCTGTCGGCATATGGGTCAGCATCGCCGTATGCATCAACGTCGAGGGTGTGAAAAGGCCGGCCGAGACCGACAAGATGCCACGGGATCTGGGACCAGTCCGCAGCAACAGAGAGGACCTCCTGGGGAAGGCGAATGGCGGTGGTGCTGTGGGTCGCAGCAGAGGCTACCGCGGCCAGGAGCTGAGTTTCGTTGAGAGCGGTCGGGATGGGAGGGAGGCAATCGGTAGAGACGTTAGGCTCATAACGAAACAAGGCTGACGAAAGGGTGACGGAGAGGGCGACGGCAACTACCGCAATCACGGCAGTAATGCACGAGAAGAGCGGTATAGGGTGTGCTCTGGAGGAGGAGGAGTCGTGATCAACAGCGTGAGCGTTAATGGG
Source organism: Colletotrichum ledebouriae (assembly GCA_036785755.1). Taxonomy (NCBI): domain Eukaryota; kingdom Fungi; phylum Ascomycota; class Sordariomycetes; order Glomerellales; family Glomerellaceae; genus Colletotrichum; species Colletotrichum ledebouriae. Next base: position 28,512 of record JAVHLU010000600.1, on the reverse strand, counting down.
TCTTGCCGGGAACGCGGACGAGGCGCTCGCTGTCGAGGCCAGAGAGGGGGGCATAATGCGTACGACGCCGTGGCATTCAATAATGTAACATGGCGGCGTCGGTGTCGACAACGACGGCGGGGCAGGATACCAAACGACGTGATGATGATGACGGCGACCGGACAAATGCAACGAAATAGGTCGGTCAAGGCTGGGAACGAAGGAGCTGTGGAAGCATAGCTCGATAGGCTGGACGGCTGAATCGACATGGTAATCGTCACCGTCACCGTCACCGTCATCCTCGTTTCCGTCATCGACGGCGCCATTGACATGGCCTTGACCATGATGCCACGGCAGGCCGACGCTGAAGCGCAACACCGAGAAGCCATCGCCGGGGTGCGCTGCCTGCCCATCCTCCTCCTGCTCCTGCTCCTCCCCTTCTGTATCATATTGGGGGTCGTCGGGGCTGTTGCGCGGTGATGGCGATGCGTTGGTGTATGCCAGCGGCTGCGACTGCGACTGCGACTGCGGCAGCAGCCGCGGTGAGGTGAACAATCTCGACATTCGGGTGACTACCAGAGACTCGAACAACGGGTCAGCGCAGAGACACACACGGGGCAGAGGAGGCATGATGATGGGCAAACACACAAAGGTGGGCGAGGCTAAAAATGGTCAGTTGGTCGATAGATCATCAAGTGTGCGTGGAGTCCAAGGTCAGGGCGATGGGCGCTGGACCGTGGAAGGGAAGGGCGAGGAAGGGAGAGCAGTGCAAGAACATAGCGATGGCGTTGCTGAGAATCAATTGATCCATTAGGCGATTGTGGTGGTTCGGTACGCGAACGAACTGACGTGCAAACGGCGCTTTCAATTGATTGTGTCTGTTTATTGTTCTTGGGTCTTGGATGCTGCTGCTACTAGTAGATGTCAAATCGACCCCTTGGTGTCAGATTGTAGGGTCCGGAACGCGCAGTGCAAGTCGGGCGCGACGTTAGTCCGGCTCCGCGCACGGGCCCGAAGCAGCCCGGGCGCGCTAACTGCAACCAGAGTGCACACAGGAAAAAGGGGTTAGGATGCGCCTAAATAAGAATAAATAGGTAGAATTATATATACACACTATAGTATTATAAATATATATATAATTATACCTAATTTGATAATTAATAGTCTAATATATACTATATTACTATAAATACTACTCTAAAACCTTAATTATAAAATAATAACTACTATAACTACTTTTTAGCTATATAGATATAGTAACTAGATTCTCTAGATTAACCTCCTATATATAAAGATATATAGCCTTAAGCTATAGAATAGTATTAACTTATATATTACTATTCTAAATATAGATAGTATACTCTAAAGCTGCTTTAGAGATAAGGTTATAGAGCTAACTATTCTAGATATCTCTAACTACTCTATAAATAGTATAGTAAATAGTATAGCAGTTATATTACTAAGTAATAATATAACTACTATATATACTAATATAATTATAGACCTATTAAAGGTAAATTATAAGCTATACTAGGCTTACTAAGTAGACTATATATTTAGAGATAAGTACTATAAAGTATATAAGAAGTAATAATATATACTTTAAGACTAAATCTATAATAATATCTACCTAAATCTTCTATATCTATACTATACTATAGATAAGAGTATTAACTACTAGATATATATACTCTATAAGAGTATTAGTATTAATACTTATAAATATAAGGCTATAGCTAGAAGCAGCTATATTATAACTCTAAACCTCCTAGTATATAAGAAGCTACTTATAAAGTATAATATAGAGAAATAGCTTATAAAGTAAGAGAAAGCTATTACTAAAGTATAGGCTAGTAATCTTATATAAGTAAAGAAGCCTAATTAGTAGTTTATAAACTTTATAATAGCTCTTAGTAATAGTAGTTTAGATATCTAGATCTATATATACTAAATAATAGTATAATTATATATAAATACTAGCTCTTTTACTATAAGAGATATACTAAAAGATAACTAAGTTACTCTTAATATATTTAAAATAGCTAACTTATATACTAAAATAGGTTAAGAAGTATTTAGCTCTATTATATTAGGAGATAAGGAGAATACTATATCTAAGGATAACTTAGAAATACCTAAGAAGCAAAGGCCTACTATATATTAAATATATAGAGAAAAGTAACCTATAGTATCTAAAAGCTATAAAAGAATATCTATAACTATATAAATAACTAATAAAAAGAGCCTCTACCTAGCCTACTATAGCTACTATCTATTAGCTAAGTACTAGATTATATTTAAAAAGCTATACCTAGAGCATTTTTAGAGAAGTAAATCTCTCTACTACTTAGTAGAGAAGTATATTAATAATAATAAGAAGCTTATAAAGCATATTTATAAGCTTAAACTAAGTATTAAATAGTATATAGAGAATACATAACTATATAGCTACTATAAAGAGATCTTTAAGTCTATATTTTATATATAGCTAAATAATTACTAACTCTATAACTCTATTATTCTAGACTCTACAGCAATAATATATATATTTAATAATACTATATAGTTTACTATACTTATAAGAGTAGCCCCTAGTAACTCTTTATAGGCAGGTATATACTAGGTCCCTATTAAGAGATATAGTATAGTTAATATTAAGATAAAGAGGTATAGTAAAAGCATAATATATCTATAACTATATAATATAGCACTCTACTATAGGTTTATAAGTAACCTTATATTACTTAGAAAGCTATACTAGCATAGTATCTAGTAAAATATAAGCCTATAAAATAACTATCTTTAAAGATTAGATTATACCTACCTTTATATATTAGATAAGAGGTATTACTAGCAGATTTTTAAGTATAGAGAGACCTTAGAGAGTACCCTACTATATAGTAAAAAGGATAAGATAGGTGCTATATTCCTTATAAGCACTTAGTAACTCCTAGCTAAGTATTATATATATATATATATATATAATATAGTAATAAAGTAATAACCTATCTATAGTAGTACTATAATATAGCATTAATATCTTAGATATCTAGGTCTAGAAGCTATTTAATATCTCTTAAATAGTATAAGAGGAGTCTACCTTACCTAAGGAAGTAAGCTTATTATAATAATTAACTATAATACTTATAGTATAGGCAAAGTCTACTACTAAGTATAATAAGCACTATAAAAGTTTATTAAGTATATAGAGCTAAGTAAATATATTGCCCTAGACTTCTGTAATTATAATAAAGGCTATAAAGAGTATTACTTAGCACTTCTTATAACAGACTAATCTATAGTATATATCTAGAATTTCTATCTTATATAGTAAGGAATAGATAAACTCTTTATAATAATTAAGGACTACTTAATAATACTCTTAATATAGTATAGAGTATATATAAAGGTAATTAAAATAGATCTTAAGCTTATAAAGTACCTATATATTATTACTACTATTAAAATATAAGGTATCTACCTTAAGCTCTCTACTACTAATACTTAAGTATAGAATAGTAGAGCAGAATAAGTAGGCACTATAATTAAAGAGTATATAAAAGCTATAGTAATAAGCATAAAGTTACTAGATATACTATAGCCTGAGATAATAAAGTTATCTACCTATCTATATAACTATATACCTATAGTAGTGAGAGGCTAGTAAATACTCTATAAGCTATTCTATAAATACTTCTAGGTAAGTAAGTCTACTAATTATATATACTCTGACTTCTTATATCTATATATCTATAGCTATAAGGCATTTACTATAATAAAGAAAGCTTAACTTAAGCAATAATACTATAAAAGGCTTATACTATATATATTTATTAACTTTCTAGTAAGCTATATATCTAGTAACTTCTTTTATATATAAAACCTACTATATATAGAAGTATTTACTATATATAATATAATATTTAATAAGAAGAAGTTTTTTAATAATAACCTAAAGAGACTTACTAAAGAGTTTTAGTATATAAACCTTACTATAATATAAGAGCAGATTAACTAGCTAATTAGTAAGAGCTATATATAAGCTACTCTATAAAATACTAATAAGGAGATAGATAAGGTAGTTAAGTATAATAACTATACTAATAAGTATATAGAAGATCTAGAAGCTATAATACTAAAGAATATAGATATAGCTATATTATTACTACTATAGAGCCTAGTAGCCCTAGCTACTACTGCTATACTGGGAATAAATAACACTCCTACCTATATAAATACTTATTTTAAACTAATAACCTCTCTAGAGATCCTACTAATAGTGTTTTTCACAGTTTTATAGAGCATACTTATAAGTATAAGGGGGTATAAGGAAAGACATAACCACCCTTTAAAATATGTAAATAAAAATAGATAATATAAATTATTATTGCTCTAGCATTACTATATACTATAAACCTTATTTAAGACTATCTTTCTAGCAGGCTATATATAGCTATATTAGAAGTATAAGACTATATAATTAGAAGATAGCTCTATAGCCTAGAGCATCTAGACTAATCACCTACTAAATATATATATAGAATAGGATATCTCTAAAACTTTAATAGAAGTAGGTTATATCTATAAAGCAGCTATAGATAAGATAGATCTATAATAATAAGTATCTGTTATAGCTAAAGAATAAAAGCTAGAAAGTATAGAGCATTATAGAAGTACTATAGTATATAGCAGCCTAAATAATATAAATAAAATAGTTACTCTATTAAGTTACTCCTAGTCTAAGTTACCTCCTCTACCTATATCTTATAATTAGTTAGTACTATATAATAGGCTTATAAAACTATACTTATTTATAAAGGAATTTCTAGAAGCTAAGAAATCTTACCTAAAAGAATATAAAGTATTATAATCCTAGCATAAAGTAGCAAGGTAGGAGGCTTATAGTTACTAAGTACTTAGCTACTACTAGGTTTATATATATAAACTTAATAAATATAAGTAGTTAGCAAAGTTTAAAGTAAGACTTATAATCTAAGGTAACTAATAAGTAAAAGATATATAAAATATATATATAGTAATACTTATAGATATATCTTTCTAAGTATTAATAGCTATAGCTACTTATTTTAATATAAAGCTATTATAATATAATACTATAAATGTATTTATATATATATCTATTAATAAAACAGTATTTATAAATATACTACTAGAATACTACTATAATAGTAAGGTTCTATATCTATAAAAGGCACTTTATAGACTATACTACTTACTATTACTTTAGTAAAAGTACTTAGAAGCTAGCTTTATAATACTTAACTTTAAATAGGTAGCTAGTAAGAACTACTACTAGTAGCATAGATAAGTAATATTCTTCTTTTATATAGATAATTATATATTAATATTCCCTTATAAGTATACTAAAAGCATAAAGGAGACTATAAATACTCTCTAGAAGCACTACTACCTTAAAAAAGGTTAGAACCTATAATAGTTCCTTAGAATTAAAGTGCTCTATTAAGTTTATAGTTATAATATAGCCCCCTGCAAAAAAGACTATAACAAATTCACCTAGTTTATAGGCATAATTTAGGAAATACTATAGAAGCACTTTAACCTATACCCTCTACTAGTTAAGGATAATAAGACAGGAAACCTATATATTCCTACTAGCAAGCAAAGCCTTATATAAAGTTAGATATATACTCTAGCTAAATAGACTAGCAGAATAGTAATAGCATAGATAACGCTATGCTATATATAACAGGGCTAATTATATCAGGGCTAAGTAGGCTACTAAGGCTCTTATAGTAATACCTTTACTAAACCTTTTAGCAAAGTACTGCAAAAAACGCCTAAAAGGTAAACCTTCTAGTAAGGTGCTGCAAATACTACTATATAAGAGATAACTCCTTAACCTCCTAAGAGGTTCTCACAGCTAGAAGCATAAAAAGCTCTATAAGCAGAGCTTTATACCTATCCCTCTTTCTTATCCTTATTAACTTATAATAAATCCTCTAAGATATTAGCACCACACCTAGCATATTAATATACTAGGTATATATAAGATATACCTATTATTACTAGTAATATAAACCAGATCACTATAGAGTTTAGTATTAATATAATTAATAAAAACTCCTTCTTCTTTAACTAACCTAGTCTATATAAAAAGTATATTATTAGTATAGCCCTTAGAAGAGCTTACCTTAATATCTCTATAGGGGATACTAATATATATAGTTATATTATATAGAAATAAGCAAAGATAGCTTTAGAAGTTAAATAGGTTATTACACACCCTATCTATTAGCCCTTCTTTAAACAGACCCTCTATAATACTAAGGCAGAGACAGCCCTATAGGGGAATATTAGTGAGTATAGCTTATACTAACTATAACACAGAGAGAGCATTACTAATAATAGCATAGCTGCTGCAAAGGCGTTAGTTAGCCTAATTAAATAAGAGAACTAGTGGATAAAGCAGTGATAGAGGTAGCATTAGTAGTGCAGGTAATAGATAAGAGGATAAGTTAATAGTTTAGTAGTCTATAGTAATTAAGTAATCAAAAACTATGTTATTATTAAACTGTGAAGTTGAGGATTATAAGGCTATCTAGTAAAGCTAATAGATAGGTATATATAAGTATAGCTATAGTTAGGATAGTTATAATCACGTGACTAAAGGCTGTGTATATTGTCAGGAGGCGCAGCGCAGAGTTAGAAGGTCTATTATAAAGCAGGTAAAATCACTATATAGTAGCCAGAGGCCTAAAGTGCTCTATAATAGAGCTATATATAAGCTATAGCTATTATAGTTAGTATTTATAAATAAGGCGCAAAAGCTACTTAAGTAGCATATTATAAGCCTTAATATAAATAACTAAGTATATATATCTATAATAAAAGATAAATTAGAACTATATAAAGAGAAAGCAGCTCTATAAAAGATTAACTACTACTAATACTATATTAGAATAATCCTATATATAGTAGTAATAATATAGCCTGATATAGTAGTTACTATAAGCTGCTTTATAAGGTTTAATAATAACCTAGGCTCTATATAGAACTATATTACTAATTAAGTTCTCTAATATCTTTACTAAATATAATACCTCTACTTTAAGTATAGTACTAAGCTTAGTAGACTAGATAATATACTTAAAGTTACTTTAAATACTAGCTTTATAGATAATATAGTTAACTAAAAAAGCTTATAAGTATTTATAATAAAGCTATTTAGAGATATAATTATATAAAAGGTAAATAAGTAGATAATAGTTATAATATTAATAACTAAGGCAGAGCTACTTATACTATTCTAAGTAGTATATAAAGTCCTCTTTATAAGTTAGCTAATAACTACTTCATAAGTTTAACTTCTAAGTAATACTACTACTAAAGCCACTTTTGCTATACCTAGTATAATATTAATAATAATCTAAATCTAGTATAATAATTAATAAACTATTTAACTAGTTAATATAGAGCTTATTTAGTTATAAATAAGGTTATAATATATTAATATCTATAACTACTAGCTATAGTAGAAGATTATAGAAGAGTATATAGTAGTTAGTTATACCCTATTAGCAGAGATAATAGTAAATAGATTTATAAAAACACTTATACTACCTTAATTTAAAGCATTTTATAGTTAGCTATAAATAAGTAACTAATATATATAACTAGAGGTAAACTATATATAAAACCTAGAAAAAGAGGATAATATAAAGTATATAAAGGTAATAGAAATATATATTTAGAATAAGATAGACTCTAATAGAGTTTAGAAATAGCTTTATAAATAGCTAGTAATTTCTGAGAGGGTATATTAGATTATAGGGTCTAGAATATATAGTGTAAGTTAGGCATAATATTAGTCTAGTTCTATATATAGGCCTAAAGTAGCCTGGGTATGCTAACTATAACCAGAGTGTATATAGGAAAAAGGGGTTAGGACACGCCTAAATAAGGATAAATAGGTAGAATTACACACACATACTATAGTATTATAAATATATATATAATTATGCCCAATTTAACACTTAGCATATATAGTAACGCGCTAAGTATATATAAAAGCAGTAGTAACTATAGCATAATAGAGTAATACCTACTTTAGCTACTTTTAAGCATAGATAATATATAGACCTATATATAGAGATTTCTAGATAGCTATATACTTAATATATTATTATTTTATACTCTATACTATATAATTTAATAAATAATAGTCTTACTTTTATAAATAATACTAATTAAAGCTATTTAAATAAATCTATAGCATTAAATCTACCTCTATATTATTAATATATTAATCTATAGTAAGCTCTTTATTATTAATATTATTAAAGTCTATAGCTTCTTAAGTAGACTTAATAATCTAGTTAATTAGTCTCTTTAGTAAAATTAAACTTAATATAAACTTTAGTTAGTAAAACTCTAATATATTATATTAATATCTTATAAAAACCTATATAGATAAGATTTATAAAATATATAATAAATAATAATACTTAATAATATACTATATAATATAATATAGTATATTATAGTACTAATAATACTAGCTATACTATAGATAGAAAGGTCTAGAAAGTGCTAGAAAGCCTTATCTTAAATAAGCTTTCTAGCTAAAGCTAAAAGGGTTTAAGCTATAACTTTAATATATAACTAAGCCTAAATAGGCTAAATATCTATGCAATTTATTGTATAAGCTATTATATAAGTAATTATATAGTAGAAGCCTCTAGAAGGGCTAAAATAAGTATAAATAACTCTTCTCCCTCTACCTAGCTAGTTACTAGTTAATAAGCTAAAATAATACCTTATTTATTACCTAAGCTATCTTATATAATATTATTATATAATATAATAGCGTAATCAAGCTACCTCACTAAGAAAGACTATAGAAATATATTAATCTAGAGAATAAGAAGAAGGAGAATCTTAATATTATTTTAAATACTACTCTAAGGAAGCTAAAGGTCTAAAACTACCTCTAGAAAGCTAACTTATTAATAATTAATATTTAGAATAGTAAAATAGAAGGATTATCTACTTTAGTATTTGGTATTATTAAGCTAGAGTTAGAATAAGTAATATTAATAAAATTTAAATTAATATAGTTCTTTAATAACCTAATAAGATAAGACTAATATATATATATATAATATAGCTATTAATATATAAAGATAAAATAAAGAATATTAAAAGCTTATATAAGGTTATAGTATAATTTAAGAACTATATTTAAGAAATAGTTAATACTAAGCATTAATAAATATATTTTATATCTTTAAACTCTATTATAAAAGCTAATACTTAATTAAAAATAAAAAACAAAATTAATAAACTTAGTAACTTAAGTTAGTAATAATAGCTTATATAGAAGTTCTTTAAGTTCTTTTTAAAGAAAAGATTATAATCTAGAGGTTTATCTCTTAATAGGTAAATTGGTATAAATTAACTATATTTAAATTAAGAATTATTAATATAGTAGAAAGTAGTAAGAAATTAGAATAGTTTAATAACTTTATTTATAATACTTACTAAACTCCTTTCTTATTATAAGCTATAACTTAGAAATTAATCTATAAAAAGAAGGTTAATAATAAAACTTTAAAGCTAAATAACCTTATTAAAAATATATAAAGTAAACTCTTAGAGATAGTTAATATTATAACCTTAAAGTTATATATTATAAAGAATAGAGTATTTAAATTAATCATAATTAACCTTTCTATTTATGAAATAAAAACTCCTTAATCTTAGAGTAAATTAAAAAAGAGATAAATTATTAAAAGATTTAATAACTAGTAAAATAAATATGAAAAGGAATTTAGTAAGTATTAAGTTTATATAAATTACTACTAATTATTGAATTATTAATATATATTGACTAATAAGATATCTAATTACTAAACTCTAAATAAAATAGTAACTAACTTAGTAAAAGAGTAATATAAAGAAGAATTAGTAGATAAGATTAACTACCTTAAGATCTCTATAAAGAATTAATAATTCTTAAAGAGATATAGAAAAACAGCAAAAGTTAAAAAAGTAGTATTAACTATAATTTATAATTATAAGCTATCTAAATTAGTATATTAAGTTTAAGCTTAATAATCTATATGTTAGATAACCTTAAGTATTTTAAGACTCTATATAGTATTTATAATAAAGACTTTATCTTTATAGAATCTAAACTAATATTAATTAAAAGATTTAGATCTATAACTATAAATATAGTTAGTCCTTAAGGTTATCTAGCTAAACTCTATTTCTTTATTACTATTTATTATAATACTATAGTAAGTAATTTTATATTCTATAGAGGCTTTAAAAAAAGAATATCTACTAAGATAGTAAACTAAATAACTACTATCTTTAATAATAAGATAGAACTTCTATTACTAAAGTTCTTAATATTAATAATTAATATATTCCTAAGTATATACTAAAAAAACTCTAAGCTATAATATACTACCTAGAGGCTATAATATATAGAGTAAGAAGAAAGAGTAGAATATTTTTAATAATAATAAACTATATTATATATAACTTAGAGAAGATAATTTAATAAGTATACTAAATACTAAGAGAGTTAATTATAACCTTAATACTAAAGAGATAAATAGCTCTAGACTTCTATATATTTAAATAAAAGTATAGAGGCTTTATAACCCTCTTACTTCTTATAGATAGACTATTTAGTTATACTTAAGATTACTACTTCAAAAACTACTTAATAAAAACCTTAATAAAAGTATTTATTTAACTTATTAACTTACTTAAAAGAGAGCTAAATATTATAATTAAGGTATTTAAGTATAATAATAAGATCCTAAAGCATCTATAGAAAGAGAGCCTTATCTAGATAATAAATATTTAAATTAAGCTATTTATATTAAGTACCTAAAACTAAAATAGAGATAGAGAGAGAATTATAGTAGTTATAAAGATAGAAGCAAGATATCTTTATTTATTATTAAAGCTTCTACTTTATTTATAGCTAGAGATCTACATAGTAGTAATCTATATTTATAACTAAAGTCTATTATAGATAAGAGATTACAAAACTCTTTATAAACTTTTATATTAATTCATAGAAAGTAAAATTACTATACTAAATATCTCCTATCTATAATAATATAAATATAAAGTCTTTACTTTAACTGTTTAAGTTTAACTCTATAAAACCTATCTTTAATACTTTAACCCTAAGCCTAAATTAGATATTTTATTAACTATACCTTATTAAACTCTTACTAAATATAGTATTTATTAAAGTCAGAAGTTATTACTATAAAAGATATTAGGTTTAATAAAACTAAGAAGTTTAGTAAAAATATTAATAAATTAGAGAATAATCTATAGAAGATAAATTTAAAAGAGATATATAACTACTATAATAATATTATTAAGTTAATAAAACTATAATAAATACTAAACCTAAATAATACTAAGAATAATAAAGAAGCAAAATAGTTACTACTAACTAATTTAATAAAAAACTATTAAAACTTTTAATTAATAAGTTAATAAGAAACTATAAACCCTTAATAATATAAAAAGAACTTCTTTTTATAAAGAAGAGGTTATAAAGACTAAAATTATAAAATATTAATAAAAAGTAGGATTACTATTATATATTATAGTAATAATAAAACTTAAGATCTTATTTATAGTTAGTAAACTTACTTACTTTAACTAAAACCCTAAGCTTTATTACTACTCTATTATTAATTATATTATTTAATTCTTTGTATAAATAAAGAAACTATACTTAAAATATAGTGTCTCTAAAGAATTAGCTAGAAGCTTTAAAGTTATATTAAATATTAGTTTTATTAATAATACTTCTAACTATAAACGTTCTTAAGTATTTATAATAAAGCTCTTTAAAGAGATAATGTTATAAAGAGTAAATAAATAAAATATAGTTATGATATTAACTATAGAGGTAGAGCTTCTTACTAGATTATTTATAGGTTAACTTATCATAACTTTATAAATCTCTTTCTTAAATAATAAGCTATATAAGTTTATAACCTTTATAGTTAATAATATACTAAGAGTTATAATTTAGTATAATAATTATAATAATCTATAAATAGTAAGCTTTATTGTAAAGAAGATATTCTAACTATAAATAAAACTTTACTATATTAATATCTATAACTATTAGTTATAATAAAAGATTATAAAAGAATATACTAAAGTTATCTATACTTTACTAACTAAACTAATAGTAAATAGATTTATAAAACCTCTATTATAGTAATCTCATAAAAGACTTATTATTTAATTAAGCTTTATTAATAAGTTATAAATATATAATTTATAAGAAACTTAACTTATATAAATAAATTAAGTCTTCTTTACTTCTTTATAACTATATAATAACTCTTTTTTAAAAGTTAATAATATCTTTAAGAGTAATATTAATAAAACTTTATTAGCCTCTGGCTACTGCATAGTGATTTTACCTGCTTTATAATAGACCTTCTAACTCCACGCCGCGCCTTCTAATAATATATATAGCCTTTAGTTATATAATTATAATTGCTAACTACCTCTCCTAACTATAGCTACACTTACACATACCTATATATAGCCTTATAATCCTTAACTTCACAGTTTAATAATAACATAGTTTTTAATTGCTTAATTACTATAGATTACTAAACTATTAACTTATCCTCTTACCTATTACCTATACTATTAATACTATCTCTATTACTACTTTATCTACTAGCTATACTATTATTAGTAATGCTCTCTCTATATTAAAGTAGTTAGTATAAGCTATACTTACTAATTTCTATAGAGCTATCTCTGCCTTAGTATTATAGAAAGCCTATTTAAAGAAGAGCTAATAGATAGGGTATATAATAACCTATTTAACTTCTAATACTATATTTACTTATTTCTATATAATATTATTATATATATAGATATTTTCTATAGAGGTATTAAAAAGAGCTTTCTTAAGAGTTATACTAATAATATGCTCTTTATATAGTCTAGGTTAGTTAAAAAAGGAGGAGTTTTTATTAATTATATTAATACTAAACTCTATAGCAATCTAGTTTATATTACTAGTAATAATAGGTATATCTTATATATACCTAGTATATTAATATACTAGATATAGTATTAATATCTTAGAGGATTTATTATAAGTTAATAAGGATAAGAAAGAGAGATAGGTATAAAGCCCTGCTTATAATAGTAGAGCTTTTTATACTTCTAGCTATAAGAACCTCTTAGGAGGTTAAGTAGTTATCTCTTATATATATAGTATCTTACTATAAGGTTTACTTTTTAGGCGTTTTTTATAGTACCTTACTAAAAGGTTTAGTAAAGGTATTTCTAAGCTATAAGAGCCTTAGTAGCCTACTTAGCTCTAATATAATTAGCTCTATTATATATAATATAGTATTATCTATACTATTACTATTCTACTAGTCTATTTAGCTAGAGTATATATCTAACTTTATATAAGGGTTTGCTTACTAGTAGGAATATATAGAGTTTCTATATTATTATCCTTAACTAGTAGAGAGTATAGGTTAAAGTGCCTCTATAGTATTTCCTAAATTATATCTATAAGCTAGGTAAATTTATTATAATCTTTTTTATTGGGGGGGCTGTATTATAACTATAAACTTAATAAAACTTTATTATTAATAATAATACCTCCTTAAATAATCTTATAAATAGTAATAAAGAATAATAAAGAATAGTAATCTTTTTTATTATAAATAAGTAATTCTATAAAAAAAAGTAGTTTAACTAAAATAAGATAAATAACTATAAAAAAGTAATGCTATCTTTATGTAATAGTTATTCTTATTAATAAGTTTCTCAACTTAGTATTACTTAAATAGGATGTTTATTCTTATTACTTTAAGTAGAGCTTATAACCTTTTAAGTAGATAAGAAAACTAAGTTATAATACTATAATTAAGAACTAAAGGCTTAAATACTTTAGAAACGTCTTGAGATAATATTAAGAGATAATACTAAAGAACAGATTATAAAATAGATAAATAATTAAGTTATAAACTTATTAATTAAAGTATTAGATAACTTTAAGTATATTAAATTTAAATACTTTAGAGTTAATTAGGAAACCTAACTAGTTATACTATATAATACTAAAACTAAAGAGGTATATTAAATTAATCTCTTAGTATATATAGTTATATAATAAGAATATATAAAAGTAGTAGTAACTATAGTATAGTAGAGCAATACCTACTTTAGCTACTTTTTAGTATAAATAATATAAGAATCTATATATAGAGATTTCTAGATAGCTATATACTTAATATACTATTATTATTTTAGAGTCTATACTATATAACTAAATAGATATATATATATACTGCTACTTAAAAAATAATCTATATATTATTATTAAATATTATAAACCTATATAGGAGGGAGGGTATTTACTTTATAATATTAATAGAATTAAGACGTTATATAAATAGATAAATATTCTTATTAAGAGAGTATAGTATTAAACTCCTTAAGCTTAAACTAGTTATAACTATAATAGTAACTTTAATTAATAATAATTAAATACTACTATATTTATTCTAAAGTAATTTTAAATATATTTAATAGAGCAATGTTATTGATAGTAGTATATATATATAGAATAATATCACTAATATAAATAATATTAGTAAAATTCTAAGTGTGTTATTTAGCATTTAACTCACTACATAATAAAGACAGTATGCTAGCATTATGCTAGGTTAATACATAACATCCCATAAATACATAGTGTCAACAGTCTGAACAAAACAGCCCCCCTCCCACGTAGGAAGAGCACGCATGCAGTCGTCTTGGGCTCCACGCCCCAGACCGTCTCTGATCCGCCAGGCTTTCCATTTCTGACTGCTGAATGGCTTTTACAATAGTCTCTCATTAAATGTGAGTCTTCTGACAGCCTACACGACATGCTACTGACACGGCGCGCGATCGCAGGGCTTCACGCATGCCTCCCCCACCGATGGCTCCGACCCCCGCAAACCCCTTCAACAATGACCGAGCCGTCCTCCCTCTGCGCGACCGAGTAAATGGTTCCACAAGCTGTCCTGGAACGAAGCTCGACCAGCGCCGTTGGCCGGTGCAAGCGCGTCCAACTCTTCGCGCATCTCCCGCTGCCGCCGCTCCAGCCCCAGCTCCACGATCTCGGCTCGCCTGGCTGCCATCCGCGCCAGCTGTATCTGTGCTGCCCCGTCAACCAACTCGTGTCGAATCTGGAAGAATCTGGCTGTATGGCTCGTTGGTGGGCGATTCCGAGAGCCACGGTTGTTGACGGGCGGCGTCGGAGCTGGCGTCAGGATCGCCTGCTCACGTGCTCTCTGTCGGCGCTCCGGCTCGCGCACACGCTGGTTCACGACACGTCTCGACGAGGCGGAATGCTGCAACCGGACACTTCCATTGCTGTCGTCGTCCTCACTGCTGGATGTCTCGGTCCCACTGTCGCTTTCACTGTCATCGCTGCTGTTGGTTCCGCTGTCGGTTCCGTTGTCGGTGTTGGTGCCGGTGTTGGTGCCGGAGTCGGTCTCTTGCTCGCCCAGTACTGCGTTTTATCAGTTCAGCTGCACAGATCTGGATCCCACCGATCGAATCGAACCCAGAGCTCACCTCTCGGGTGGGGGTCGTCATGGCCATCTTCGTTGTCATGTCCTCCCACCGCTTCAGCATCTTCTCGCTCCGCCCTGCGTCTCTCGACCAGCTCCTCAGCCTCGTCCAAGCATGCCTGGCGAAAGTTATCGGGCCAGGAGTATCTCTCGATGGCGTTATCGGCGCTCAGGCTGCGCGTCAGCCTACCCCCGGCCCTGAGTTTGTGAGCCAGCTTGTATTTCATCGAGTTGAGGATGCGGCGCTTCACGGCCGTCCACCGAGCCTGGGTGCTGCGCCTTCGATTGTAGCCGAGATCCCGCGCGAGGCTGACCAACTCGTCCTCGTCGACGTCGAGCAGCTCGTCCTCGGTGGTCACACGATGCCTCGCGAGCAGCGCTATCATGAAAACGTCGTCTTCGCTGCTCCAGGATAGTCTCACGGAGCGGTTGGCCACCAGCTGGTCAAGCAACTTGCCCTTGAACGAGGGCCGACGGAGGGCCGCGGTTTGCTCTGTTTGCCCAGTCAGCTACGTCGCCATGCCCATGTGACGCTCACATCAAACCCACGCATTCTCCTACCGGGCTGCGTCTCGAAGCAATTCTGTGTCCGTCGTGGGCAAAGTCGGCAGACGGTGCAAACGAGGGGAGGGGAGGGGCAGGTTGGCGGGGGGTCGGTTAAGCAAGCCAACCAGCCAGCCGTCCACGTCGTCCGTTTGAGCCTGGCGGTGGTGCTCTTCTCGCCTTTCCGAGCTGGACCGGCCCGAGCACAGCTCTCGACAAACGGTTGAGAGCTGACGCGACAGACCGCCTGGCCTGCCTTGCCATAGCTGGGGCCTGTTTTTCTCGCATATATCGCACCTAACTCACCTGTCTGTTTTCCTTCGTTCCATCCCAGCTTCCAGGCGTTCGCACCGCACCGCACCACACCACACCGCACCGCAGCAATGGCCCCATTCCGCAGCCTGTCACCCGCCGCCGAGGAGGTCGTCGACCATGCTGGTACCTACAAGGACTGGGACCAGATGCCTGGCTTCCTCCAGCAAGCGGTTCAGAACGTTCTCAGCCGCTACCCTCACCTCTCAGCAAAGCCTACCATGTCGACGGTCAGCGACGTGAGCGACCTGGCGAGCTTGCCCACAACGCCGGGATCCATCCGGCCCGAGGTGCTGCAGCGGAAGTACCAGGAAACGCTGCCCGGTTTGTTTCTCACCCCCGTCTCCGTCTTTCTGTTGCTCGTTGCTCGTTGCTCCCAGGTGCAAGGTGTAGACGTGCTGACACGCGTCGATGATAAACAGCGTACCAGCGGCACATGGCGGGCCTCGGCCTCTTCGCCGACAACAACGAGCAGCACACCTTGCATCAACAAGAGACGCCGCAGCGCCAACCGCTCACCCTACCGCTGCGTACCCCTGAACGCTCGTCGCTGTCGCCTGAGGGAGGAGTCAGCTTCCACCAGCCGACGCTCTATACAACTCCAGGTCAGCCTCTCAGACTACACCCGCTGAGCCACACCCAGAAGAAGAACATCTTTCCCGGGACGTTCCCGTTGTGCTTGACGCCGCCTCGCCAGCCGCCCGCTGAGTCTCTCCTCGCGAGTCCCGCCACGCCCACGGGCCGCCAAGATGACCACCACCACCAGCCCGCCGCCACCCCGACGCAAGACACCATAGGTCGCAGCCTGCCCGAGATCGAGCGTGATGTCCAAGATCGAACGCGTCAGTGGCAGGAGGCGATGCACCGCGTCGTCGACCTTGAGGCGAAGCTGTTGGCGCTCGAGTTGGAGCAACGTGCGCTGGCGCCGCCCGCCGAACGCGGCGAGTCGACAAGGAAGAAGCGCAAGTCCAGGGCGGAAAAGCGGGCAGACCGGGCAGACCGGGAGGACAAGGGCAAGGGCAAGGGCAAGGGGAGAGAACGGGGCGAGGGTGCTTGATTCTATCATTCTGTCATAGTATGGTTTGTCACGGTGCGTTTGGTAGCTGCTCCAAGTTGTAACAGTTTGTAATTATCATGTATCCAAGGCTTTTACACACACACACACACACACACACACACACACACACACACGTCTCACGCGTACACACGATTCTTTTCCCCACCAAAAACGCGGCATTTAGCCCTGGTCCTCCTTTCGCGCGTAGACACGGTGAATCCGCTCCCTCCAACCCCTCAGCCAGCCGGCTATACAGTCCTCGGCCAGGGCGGCAGAGACACCCCGCTGCTCGACCTGGCGTCGCAGGCCCTTCGCCTCAGAGGCCTGTTGGAGCAGCCAGTCCCGCTCCTCCTGAAGCATCTGCAGCTTTGCGGTCCACCACCGACTGGCGCGGCTGGTAATGGCGCAGCCGACGTTGCTGATGTACGTGAGGTCCTCGAGGGAGCGCGCGTAGATGGACCCGTCGTCCGGTTGCTGGCCTGCTCAATGCCTCAACTGTTAGTAGGGGATGGACGGATACCGGCATGGAGGCCGCCTGCTTGACGCTTCTCGTTCTGACTTGGACTTACCGTCTCGCTCTCGCCCCGTTACCTCACTATTAACGGTGTCGGCCACAACGCAGTACTGCACCTCGATGCCCAAGAGCTTGTCGCTAACAGCCCACTCGCGCGCAAGATCCACCCACTGCTTGCGGAGCTCCGCCGATTCCTCGAGGGCTTGTTTATAACTGAGCAGGCGTCTGTTCGCAGTCGCCCACGGCTCGGGGAGCACGCCGAAGAGCGGCTGCACCTTGGCGAGGATGTCCTGCGGGCGTTAGTCCAGATGATGCTCTCGATTGCAGCAGAGGCGCCAGCCATCTCGTCCGCCTACCTTTGCAATGCCAATAAGGACGCGATCCTCACGTCTGCCTGCGGGAGCCTGCGCGATATCCTCCAAACGCCGTGCGACGAACTTCCACTCGGCCATGAGCCGCCGCCGCATATCCTTCTGGAGCAGCTTGCTGCGCCCGGCGAGGGTGTTCGTGGTATCTGTTACGCTGCGGAACATGTTACTCG
This sequence comes from Colletotrichum ledebouriae, assembly GCA_036785755.1. Classification (NCBI taxonomy): domain Eukaryota; kingdom Fungi; phylum Ascomycota; class Sordariomycetes; order Glomerellales; family Glomerellaceae; genus Colletotrichum; species Colletotrichum ledebouriae. The sequence continues at coordinate 9,928 of JAVHLU010000600.1, read as the reverse complement.
GACTCGACAAAGACGAAGACGAAGACGACCCTGACTCCACGTTTCCCCTGCGGGCTTTCCGTAGCCGGACGCCAAGCCTCTCGAGGAACGGCGCTGCGAGAAACTGGCCGCCGAGCGCCTGGATGCCTGCGCCGATCTTGCCGGCCACGTGGCGCAGAGAGCCCGCGGCCTCGATGCCCTGCATCGCTGCAAGGCCGGCCTCGAGGGCTGCTGACGATTCCGCGGCCGCTGTGCTAGATATGTCGTTCGAGCGTGTCGTGACGGGCTCACTAGACGGGGAAGCTGTGCAGAGTGCGCCGAGGAGGGGATTGAGAAAGATGCCAACCATCCGAGGTGTGTACGAGGTGACGAAGCGCGCCGCGGCGCACGATGCGCTGGTTACAGCGACCCATGCGGAGATGATGATGGCGACGAGGACGAGGGCGACAAAGACGCCGAAGCAGAGGCCGCGGCGGCGGACGAGAGCGCAGGCGGTGCAGTACACTATCCCGATGAGGCGAGCGATGCGGCCACGGGTCTGTCTCTGTCTAATAGCGTTGTGGCGGTCGTTGTAGTAGTTGTTGTTGACGAAGTTGTTGCTGCTGTTGTTGGTGTTGTGGATGGTGGTGGTGTGCGTCGAGCCGTCGAAGGAGTTGTTCTCGGTGCCGCCGGCGATGTGCAGCGTGCGGGCGTCGGTGAGGTTTGTCTGTATTTGCGGTTCGGGTTCTGATTCCGGGCGTCGTTCGGGGCGCGAGACTTGGTCTGTTGCTTCGTCCGCGACATCGTCTTCACCTTGGCGCGGCGGTTTGACTGTGTTGTTTTGCCCGCATTCGACGATGCCACGCTTCTCGGGTTTCTGCTGCTGCGGCTGCTTCTGCTATTTGCGGAAAAGGTCAGCTGGGATACAGTTCCAAGGCAAGAGGGGAAGGGAACAGCACGACTTCTCTCGCTTGGCGACGGAGCTGTTTTGCGCGGTGTTGTTGAAGGGATTTGAACCCGGCTGGCTCGGGCATTGCCTGTCTCTGGGGTCTCTCGTTTTGCGCCATGATGCGGCGAATGGACCAGTCTTGGAGTGCAAGACGCGCCGGATCTCCTGAGAGGGCGGCGGTCGGTGAGTGCTAATATGGACACGATGTTGGGCGTGGTTCGTTGACGCTGAGGCGAGGCGTGGCCGGCACTTCGGATCTGGCCGCTGAGGCGGTTTGAGGTCCTTTGCGATGTGCTGCGAGATAGGTTGGGACGAGGACAACCGTGAGGTGGTTAGTTATAACGGTCAAACGTGGCGCTCAGAAAGAAAAGTGGTCGCGCTGTCACCGGGCTAGCCCGCTTGCCATAGCGTTTTGTTTGCATGTCGCAAGGTGCGAGACGAGATCAGATGTGAAGTTCTTGGGACATAAGATATAAAGATGAGGTATGAGATAAGCTGCAAGGTGAATTATAAGATGAGATATGAGATGAAATTTGAGATGAGATATGAGATGAGATGTGAAATGAGATGTAAGTTGAAATAGCTGAAACAAGACACACCCAGTTGGGTTGTTTTCTTTCTCCCAACCCAACTCTTCTAGCGCTTTTCACGCCGTCGCCCGGATTCCAAGGCAATTCTGGATTTGTCGCGACGCAACCAAATAAATAAGCGTGTTCGTCATCCCAATCGGACCAAGGTAAAGAAGGCAATCAAATCCCCACCCTACCTTACCTACACCATCACCACCAATTCAAAACGTACTCATGCAGGCACCCACTCTCCTGGTCATATCGAGCACAGGTGGCCTATCAGTCATCACAGGCGGGCTTGCGATCGTCGCCTGGGTGTGGATGACAATGTTCAGGCTGGTTCCAGACTCCAACCACGTCCAGGCGACCACGACGGCCGCCCCCACTGGCATAACAGCGGCGCCCATCTCGGAGACGGATATCTCAATGCACAAGATTTGCAGCGCGAGCGAGCGCATCACCAGGCTGCCATCGGTCGCAGGTGCCGGCATCGCGCACTGGCCGACGCTGTTTGAGGTCCTTGCCCTAGACGTGAGCGCCCCGCCGTTCAACCGCCCCGACGGCGACGATGCCGACGCCCGCTTCGTCCACGTGGGTAAGCAGGAGGCGCAACGTGAGGCGATTCTTCGGGCATGGAACGTCGCCGTGGAGAGGATCGAGAGAGAGGCTGTCGCGTCGTCGCCGCGCCACCATGCCGACAAGGACGATGACGGAGACCAGAACAGCAATGCGGCCACGGCAGACAAAACCGCAGAGATCCGGGTCCAGGATGCGATGCTAGGTTACATGCTCGCGCAGGTGACGGACACGCTGCTTGACGACGCTGCGCGGGCGCGGTACGTTTGGAAAGTGCTGCCGCGGATGCGGGAGGCCGCAGAGGCGAGCCAGGGGGGCGGCTGGATGGCAAACGCCCGGCCGCCCGTGGAGGGCACGCCGGCCCACCGGCAGAAGATGATGGAAGCCCTGGTGCAGATATGCGCGGGCCACGGCGTGGTTCTGGGTGAGGCGTGACGCGGCTGGCTTTGGTGTAGTGTGGACTGACGCGTTTCGTTTGTGTTGATAGGTTGAGATGGGCCTCCCGGCTTGAGACATATGTCTGTGTGTGTGTGTGTGTCTGGTTGAAAGTACGCATGTCTAGAAGAGCCCACAGTTAGCCTCACCTTTCATTGAGTTGACCGTGTTTTGCTTCGTGTCGTCTGTCCCGGCGCCTTGACGGTGTGTCTGGCATCTGAGTCCAGGAGAACAAGAACACTGATATGAACTCGGCTTCCCCCGTCGATACTCATCCATCAGTACCGGCACCTCCGAATCCGAAGGTCATCGACGGATACAACCACCATCATGTCGTCGAGATTGCTAACCTCAACGGCAGAGTCCACGGCTACGTCGTCGACAGCCACGTCGTCGAAGCTGGCGAAGCCACCCTCCACGACAGATTCTACCACCACGTCGTCGAAGCTTCCGAAAGCGACGCGCGCCGGTCTGCGCAGCGTCACAACCTCATCGACAGACGCACCCGCCGCACCCGCCATCACGGCCGACGCCTTCGAGCCCAAGCTAGCCGTCCAGCGCCCATCAAGTCAGCCCCCGTCCCATCCTCATCACCGCCAGCAGAAGAAGACTTCTGACAAACGACACAGGCTCCATCACAGATCTTGCCCGGGCGCAGGAACAGGAAGAGGAGCAGTCGCGAAGAGGGCCCTTGCGTCGACTACGCAGTGCCCAGCTCCAGCGCTTCCTCGCGGCGCACCCTCGGGACGACGATGCCGACAACAGTGCGACAGCCATCTGGGACCTGCTTGACAGCCTTGATCCGGGCCACAGGTTTCTGAAGGAGCTGGCGCCGGCTGGATGGGAGGAAGCGGGCGAGGAGGATTGCTGGCCTCCGAGCTGGAGCAAGGAGAAGCACAAGTACCTCAAGACGTTCTTGACCAAGGACTTTTCCCGCTGGAAGAGCAGTGCGTACCAGGAGCCTGCTTCCAGGGAGAGCCAGGCGGATGATAAGGAAAAGGAGAGGGGGGAGCCTGCGGACGACAAGCAGAACGAGAAGGAGAAGCCTGCTGTTATGGCGGTGGATGTGCCCCAGATTCAGCCTCGATCCGACCGGGAGCCTGAACCCGAACGTCTGCCCGAACGTCTGCCCGAAAGTTCGTTCCGGCCTCTTCTGCCTCAGCCTCAGGTTCAGCGTCTGTCTCGGCCCCCCCAATCTTCAACTCTCGCACACCCCCGACTTCGGCCCCAGCAGCCACAAGAGGCCTCATTCTCCGACTCGGCCTCGGTGGCGGGCACAGAAGACGTAGAGGGACGGTCGTTTCCAACAGCGGAGCTCCCGCCGCGCCCGGTCTCGCGCCCAGCGCTGGCAGCCCCTCAGACGCCTTGGAGCAGTCATTATAGTTCGCCGTACAACAAGGACTGGTGGCGATGGTACCGCGGCGAGCACGCCAGACGGTGCTTGGAGAGAGCCGACCCTGATGAGAGTGACGTTCTCGAGGAGAAAAAGTTGAGGCGTGTTGAAGACATGGATGACTGTGAACGTTAGAGATGCATGGTAGAAATGATAGTGACATGCCCATTGGGACAGCCAGGTAGAGACAAATTGCAGACATAAGGGGTCTTACCTAGGAGTTGCAGTCAATCTAAACACTCCAAAAGCTCACCAGGAACAATCCCGTTAGCGAGAACTATGAGCAAAGCACTCAATAAAGTTGCATATCTCATTGAGAATTCCGGGGTCGAGAGCGGGAGGATGATGCTGGTTGGGAAATACCACGACCTGCATTACGTCAGCACAGTGCGGGACACGTGAGACATTATGGCTAAAAAGTCACCAGCACCTCTCTGGTACGGCATTGTGATTACCTAAGGGAGCGTTCTGGCTAAAAAAACGCAGGGCGATCGCATGCTCGACTTTTCAACCCAACAGTTGCCGCTTCAATTGGGAGGGGTTAGGCATGCATGGTGGTCCAGTTCGCGACGGCCTCCTCATGCATCGAGAGATTGTCGCGTGTCCCAACTCGCGCGTTGTTGTATTGAGCGTATCGAGGGTTTGTTAGGAGCAAACATGAACGACGAGGTTGTGTTTAGCTTAGGTTCTATGGCTGGTGGTGGGTCCCTAAGGTATCTGCCACCACTGTAGCTTCTCTTGTCGAATCGTATGGTATGGGGTGCAAAATGATGATGTATTGTGTGTGTTGTTAAATCGACCCCTTAGTGTACGCAGTGATGCGCCAAGTGCGTGTAAAAGCAGCAGTAACTGTGGCGCAATAGTGCGACATGGATATTACCCACTTTTGGGCGTAAATAATGCACGGATCTATATATAGAGATTTCCAGATAGCTATATATTAATATATTATTATTTTTCACCCTATACTATATAATTTAATAATTAATAGTCTAATTATTATAAATAATACTAATTAAAGCTATCTAGATAAATCTATAGTATTAAATTTACCTCTATATTATTAATATATAAGTTTATAGTAAACTCTCTATTACTAGTATTACTATAGCTTCTAGCTTCTTATCTATACTTAATAGTCTAGCTAATTAGCTTCTATAGTAAGATTAAACCTAGTATAGACTTTAGGTAATAGAATTATAAAAGTATATTAATCTAGAGAATATAGAGAAGGAGAACCTTAATATAGTCCTAAATACTATTTTAAGAAAGCTAAAGCTCTAGAATTATCTTTAGAAAGCTAACTTCCTAGTAGCTAATATCTAGAATATTAAAATAGGAGAATTATCTATCCTAGTATCTAGTATAGCTTAGCTAGAGTTAGGATAAGTAATATTAATAAGATCTAAGCTAGTATAATCTTTTAATAACTTAATAAGATAAGACTAGTATATATATATAATATAGCTATTAATATATAAGGATAAGATAAAGGATATTAAGGATTTATATAAGATTATAGTTTAATTTAAGAATTATATTTAAGAGATAGTTAACCCTAAGTATTAATTAACCTGCTTTATATCTTAAAACTCTATTATAAATATTATTATTTATTTAAAAATAAGAGCTAGGATTAATAATACCTAGTAACTTAGGTTAGTAAGAGTAGTTTATATAGAAGTTTTTTAAGTTCTTTATAAAAAAAAGATTATAACTTAGAAGTTTATTACTAAGTAGGTTAATAAGTATAAAGTAACTATATCTAAATTAATGATAGTTAATATAGTAAAGAGTAGTGAGAAGTTAGGATAGTTTAATAACTTTATCTATGCTACTTACTAAACCCCTCTCTTATTATAGACTATAATATATAAGTTAATTTATAAAAAAGAGACTAATAATAAAACTCTAAAGCTTAATAATCTTATTAAGAGTATATAAGGTAAAGTTCTAGAAATAGTTAATACTATAACCTTAAAATTATATATTATAAAGGGTAGAATATTTAGATTAATAATAACTAACTTTCTAATTTACTTAGTAAAGACTCCTTAACCTTAAAGTAAGTTAAAAAAGAGATAACTTAATAAAGGGTTTAATAATTAATAAGATAAGTATAAAAAGGGATTTAATAAGTATTAAGTATATATAGATTCCCACTACTTATTAAAGTGCTAATATATCTTTATTAATAAGATACTTAATAACTAAACTCTAAGTAAAATAGTAGCTAACTTTATAATAGAGTAATATAAAAGAGAATTAGTAAATAAGATTAACTATTTAAAAATCTCTATAAAGGATTAATAACTCTTAAAGTAATATAGAGGAAAAGCAGGAGTTAAGAAAGCTATATTTACTATAACTTATATCTATAAGTTATCTAAATTAGTATTTTTAGATTTAGGCTTAATAGTTTATATCCTAAATAACCTTAAATACTTTAAGATCTTATATAGTGCTTATAATAAAGACTTTATCTTTATAGAATCTAAACTAATACTAATTAAAGATTATAGATCTATAATAGTAAATATTATTAAACCTAAAGGTTATCTAGTAATACTATACCTCTCTAATACTATTTACTATAGTACTATAGTAAGTAATCTTATATTTTATAGATACTTAAAAAAAAAAGGTATTTACTAGGATAATAGACTAGATAACTACTATCTTTAATAATAAGATAGTATATTTATAGCTAAAGTACTTAATATCTATAATTAATATATTCTTAAGTATATACTAAAAGAGCCTTAAGTAGTGTTCTATAATAATACTATCCTAATTCCCCTATAATATAATACTTATATTACCTTAATAAGAAGAAAGCTAAGAAAAAGTATCTATAATAACTAGCACTCTTAACTTAGCTATATAGGAGAGGCTATAATATACTATCTAGAGATAGTAATATATAATATAAGAGTAAAAGGCAGAATATTCCTAATAATAATAGACTATAATATATATAGCCTGGGGAAGATAATCTAATAAGTATAATAAATACCTAGAGAGTTTATTATAATCTTAATACTAGGAAGATAAATAGCCCTAGACTTTTACTTATTTAAGTAAGGATATAGAGGCTTTATAACCCTCCTACTCTTTATAGACTAACTATTAGGTTATACCTAAAACTATTACTTTAAAAACTACTTAACTAGAACCTTTATAAAAGTATTTACCTAATTTATTAACTTAGTTAAAAGGGAGTTAAAAGTTATAATTAAAGTATTTAAATATAATAATAAAATTCTAAAATATCTAGAGATAGAGAGCCTTATCTAGATAATAGGTATTTAAATTAAACTATTAATGCTAAATATCTAAGCTTAAAATAGAGATAGAGAGAGAATTATAATAGTTATAAAGATAAAGGCTAGATATCTTTATTTATTATTAAAACTCCTACCTTACTTATAGCTAGAGATCTATATAGTAGTAACCTATATATATAACTACACTCTATTATAGTTAAGAGAATAGAAGACTCTATATAAACTCCTTTACTAGTTTATAAAGGGTAATACTACTATACTAGATATCTTCTATCTATAATAATATAGCTATAAAGTATTTACCTTAACTATATAAGCTTAACTTTATAAAAACTACCTCTAGTGCTTTAACCCTAAGGCTTAGATTAGATACCTTATTAGCTATACCTTATTAAACTCCTACTAAGTATAGCACCTAGTAAAGCAAGAAGTTATTACTATAAAAGATATTAGGTTTAATAAGAGTATAAAATTTAGTAATAATATTAATAAGTAGAAGAATAATCTCTAGAAAATAAACTAGGAGGAAATATATAACTACTATAATAATATTATTAAGTTAATAAAACTATAATAGATACTAAACCTAGATAATACTAAGGATAATAAAGAAGCTAAATAGTTATTACTAACTAATCTAATAGAGACTAATAAGGTTAATATATTAATAGAGTCCTAGCTATAAGATAAGTTTAAATATTTCTAAGCTTAGTTCTAACTTATTACTCTACCTTAATCTCTACCCTTATTATTCTTTTAAGTAATAGGGGATCTTAAGGTAAAGGGGGGAGGGGTTATTACTACTAAATCTAAGAAATTTAGGATTAATTTAAGAACCTCTTATAAAATAGTATTCCTAGCTAGTATAAAGCTAAGTAAATTAATTAAGTAGTAAGATAACCTCTATCTATATCTATAGTCTAGCTAACCTAGAGCTAGTAAGGAGTATAACTAGGTATTAAGCCTTAAAGTTAGGAGCCCCCTACTTAGTCTAATAGTATTAAATAATTTTACTAAGGATAGGTTAAAGAGGTATTTAAAAGGAACTTACTAGAGAGATTTACTATTATTACTCTTATTTTATAGCTAACTAGCTAGTTATCTATTAGGAAATAAGTTTAGAAAAGCTAAAAAATTATATCTAAATAGTTATAAACTATTAAATTTATAAGTTAAAGTGCCTAGTATAATAGTATAAGGTTATAAAGTTCTTAGCTACTACTAGGTATATATTTATAAGCTAGATAAGTATAGGAAACTTATTAAAGTTAAAGCAAGACTTATTATTAGAGGAGATTAATAGCCTTATAATCTAAGGGATATCTATGCTACTACTTTAGCTAGTATATTCTTTAGAACCCTTATTATAGTTATAAACTAATTTAATATAAACCTCCTATAATATAACGTGGTTAATGCTTTTATTTATACTAATCTTAATAAAGAAGTCTATATAGAGATAGTGCTAGGGTATTAGAAGAGTAGATATATTCTAAAGTTACTTAAAGCCCTCTATAGACTTTACTATTCACTACTTCTATAGTAATAATACCTAGAAACAGGTTTTATAGTAAGCAGGTTTAAGTAAGTAGCTAGTAAAAACTACTACTAGTATAATAATAAGATCTTATTTTTCTTTTATATTAATAACTATATATTTATATATCCCCTTTCTAAAGAGATTAAGGTAAAATAGCTAATTAGTAAACTTTAACTATAATATTACCTTAAAAAAGGAAAGGATATTTAGTAGTTTCTAGAAATTAAGGTTATTTAAGATTAATATAGCTATAAACTATAGCTTTTATAGTTATCCTTCTTTAAAAAGCTATTAAAACTCCTAGATAGTAAATTAATAAGAGACTATAAAACCCTAATAGTATAAGAAGAATTTCTTTTCTATAAAGGAGAAGTAATAAAGGCTAATATTATAAGATACTAGCAAAAGGTAGGATTACTACTATATACTATAGTAATAATAAGACTTAATATCTTATTTATAGTTAGTAGACTTACCTGCTTTAACTAAAACCCTAGGCCTTATTACTAATATACTATAAACTATATTATTTAATACCTTATATAAATAAAGGAACTATACCTAGAATATAGAGTCTCTAAGGAATTAACTAAAGGACTTAAAGTTATATTAGATACTAGTTTTATAGATAATATACTAAACTATAAGAGTTCCTAATTCTTTATAATAAAGCTCTTTAGAGAGATAATATTATAGAGAATAAATAAGTAAAATATAGTTACTATATTAACTATAGAGGCAGAGCTTCTTACCCTTTTCTAAGTAGTAAAGGAGAAACTATTTATAAGTTAACTTATTACTGCTCTATAAGTCTCTCTTTTAAATAATAAACTACCTAAATTTATAAGTTCTATAGCTACTAATATACTAAAAGTTATAATCTAGTATAATAATCTATAAACTATAAGCCTTATTATAAAAGAGATATTCTAGCTATAGATAAAACTCTACTATATTAATATCTATAACTACTAGTTATAATAGGAGGTTATAGAGGGGTATATTAAGGTTATCCACACTCCCTTAGCTAAACTAATAGCTAATAGATTTATAAAAGCTCTTGTAAGAATAGGTATATAAGTAGCTAAAGGGATGGTAAAACAGCCTGAATAATAGATATTAATAGGCTGAGTGATATGGTGATGAAAGCTGATAAATTTAAGCATAAGGAGGTATTTTTCCTGGAATTATTGATGATATTATTGATGATGTTATTAATAA
>JAVHLU010000599.1:0-52795 GCA_036785755.1 Colletotrichum ledebouriae | reverse complement strand
CCTTAAGAGGGCTCTTATTAATACCCCTAGAGGGGATACTTATTATTATATTATAGCTAAGTAAGTAGACTTAGTAATAGAAGCTAGGCGGGTTATTATATATCCTATAGAGTAGCCCTTCTTTAAGCAGGTCCTCCGTATTATTAAGGTAGAGGTAGCCTAGGCCCCTTAGGGGTTAGTAAGTACGGCTTGCGCTAACTGCTTTAATATAGAGAGAGCGTTGCTAACGACGGCATAGCTGCGAAGGCGTTAGCTAACCCGATTAAATAAGAGGACTAGCGGATAAAGCAGTAATAGAGGCGGTATTAGCAGCGCGGGTAGTGCGCGAGAGGAAAAGTCGATAGTTTCGTAGTTTGAATAATTAAAAACCACGTTATTATTAATATAAAGTTAAAGATCGTGAGGCTATAGGCACGCATAAGTGCGGCTATGGTTAGGAGAGGTAGTTAGCAACTTAGGAGGTTATTAGGTTACTATCACATAACTAAAGGCTGTGTATTATCAGGAGGCGCGGAGTTAGAAGGTCTGTTGCACTTGAGCAGGTAAAATCACTATGCAGTGGCTAGAGGCCACCTTCTTACTCTTAAAATTAGGTTTTTAATAGAGCTTATACCTAAATAACTAAGTATAAGTAGGTTTTAGGTATAGGGATAAAATAATAGAGATATCCTAGGCTTTAAACCTCCTAATAAGCTTAGTTACTAGCCTTAGCTAATTAAATATAAAATATACCCTCTGCTTAGGAAGGATAATATCCTTAGTTAGATAGACCTTTTTAATATAGTATTGAAATATATCCTTATTAAGCGTTAGAATAAGACCTTAGAAGTAATAGAGAAGATAATTCGCCCTTTATGCTTATAGTAAGTTATAGCTAGTATATTTAATACTATTAGCGTACTTAAAATAGTAACTCCGATATATACTAAGGATATCTTAGTAGTTACGTATTACCTTATAAGGCTTACTAAGCCTAGCTAACTACTCTACTATAAGATAGTTATCGGTATAGAAGATAATTTTAAAAATAGAGATATAAGGGATATTATAATTACTTTAATTAAAGCTAAGTCCCCTAATATACTTCTTATTTATCTATAAGCGCCTAAGTTTACTAAAGTAATTATTATAGGTCTACTAATTAACTTATAAGATAAGAGAAAATAGTTTTATAATAATTAGTAGTTAAGGAGAGGAGCTAAAGGCACGCCCTTTAATATAAATAATATAGAGGGGGTTACTGGAGAGTTTAGCCTTAATATAATTAATAAAACCCGCTCCTTTATTAACTACTCCGCTATATATAGAGAGCGTATTATTAGCATAGCCCTTAAGAGGGCTTACTTTAATACCCCTATAGGGAACTCTATAAGGCGCGATAGTATTAGAGCTAAGTAAGCAAACTTAGTAGTAGAAGTTCGGCGGGTCGTTACGCACCCTATAGAGTAGCCTCTCTTTGAGCAGGTCCTCCGCATTGCTAAGGCAGAGGTAGCCCAGGCGGCATACTATCTCCTATATTAGATATTCCTTAACCTATTTATAAGTTATTAGTATTATCTAGATCCTCCTTATTTAAAATACTAAATAATAAGCTTAAATACCTTAGATATTAGCTTTAGTTATAAGTCTTATAGATACTAAGTCGTAGTATAACTATTAAGCTATGCCTAAGAAATATACTTATAGATATACTATTATATCCTAAGTAATATAATTCTTTAAATAAGTATAACTATAATTATATAGATTATATCTAGTAGAGGGTTAACTAGTCTAATTGGATTTAATAGAATACGCCCGAGGGAGTATATTATTATAATTTCTTACGCTTAGTATAATAAGGTAAGTAGTTTTAGCTATACTAAGGATTAGAGTAAGATAAGGAGTATAATAAAGAGGAAGAAGTAATAAGGTTATTATTAAGATATAACCTATAATAGAAGATAGTTAAACCTAAGGGACTTTCGTAATAATAAGATTACCCTCCTAGAAGATATTATTAATAGAGTAGATCTATAATAGGGTTTATTTACTATCTCTATAAAGTAGTTTCCTTTATTTTTTAAGACTCTCCTCTAGAATATTATAAAGAGTCTCGAGGGGATAATTAGGATAGGATAAGATAGACTTAGCTATATAGCTTTTAAAAAAGCCCCCTTAGTATATAAGCCTTATTATAGGAAGACTATAGAGTAGGGCGTAGAAGAGAGGAGTATAGCAGACTTTATTATTAGTTATAAATTATTATAATATAGACCTTAATAATCCTATACCTCGTTTTTTAGTGTTTTCTTAGCGAATTAATACCTAATTTAGATTATCTCTTTTAATTAGATCTATAAATTATTTTATATATCTTTTAAGCCTGCCTTTAATATTCTTACCTATTTATAGATAGAGCTATGTTATTAATTATCTTTCTGGTTCCTATTAGTTCTAGCCCCTTTCTACTATAGCGATACGATTATTATTAAAAGAGACCTTAAAAATAGGCTATATTATTACTACTCGTTACTTATACAATATAAACCTAAAAGAGACTATATCTAGTCTATTACTATTAAGACCTATAAAGTAAGCTACTAATATTACTACTAAAACCTTATTAAGCTCCTCCTATAAGGAAACTTAGTTTAATTAATAATAAAGGCTTAAATACTAATATAAATAGCCTAGTTAATATATTTAGTATTCTTAACCGCCTAGCTACTCTTTAGTATATATAGTAAAAGGGACTAGTTGCGAGTAAGTAGAAGAGGAAGTATATACTTTATTAGATAAGAGCGACTTTAAATATATCTAGTATATTAAAGCTAGCGAGGATTTAGATTTATATAAAAAAGACTTAGTTATTAGTACTAATAACAAGGATAACTAAGAGTAATAAGAAGATAATTATAAGTATATTAACCTAGTTACTTAACCCGCTTATTATTATAAATACCCTCTAGGTTATATCCCTAGATATAAGGATAAGTACCCCGTTTTTAATATTAACTTATTCTAAAATTCGCTCCTTAAGGATCCTAGAATCTACTCTTATAAAATATACCTTTATAATACTAAGCTATATACTAACGTTAAGGGTATTTCTTTTATATTAGACCCTCCTATTCCCTGAGCTAAATATAACGCTTATTAGTCCTATTAAGCTATAGTAATATATAATTACACGTTTATACTATTATATATACGCTAAGATTATTATCCGAGGCTATTGCAATAGACTGCTAATTATAGTCTATATTAATAATAGCATAGACGGCGTAGTTATAAGTAAAGCCTGCCTATAATAGTTCTTTACCCTCTTAAGAGAACCTAAGGTATTTAAGCTCTAAGGTATTAATAGAGGCGGTATTTGACGGCGGCGCGGGTAGTGCGCGAGAGGAAAACTCGATAGTTTCATAGTCTATTAAATAATTAAAAACTACGTTATTATTAATATAAAGTTGAAGATCGTGAGGCTATTTAATATAACGGGCACGTATAAGTGCAGCTATAGTTAGGAAAGGTAGTTAGTAATTACGATTATATAACTAAAGGCTATATATTATTAGGAGGCGCGGAGTTAGAAGGTCTGTTGGACTTGAGCAGGTAAAATCACTATGCAGTGGCTAGAGGCCGCGCTATTAGAGTAATCTATATTATATATACCTAGGTATTACTTTACTATAAATAGATAACGCTCTAAATACGAAGAAGCTAAGTATATTACTCTTAACTATATTTACTACTACCTATCTAATATTAAGATCTCTTATAGAAAGCTAGGATATTATCTTTATAACTAAGAAATCTTTAAGCTTATCCTTAACTAAGAGACCTATTATTATAAAACTAGTTATAATATTTCTAATACCTTATTTATTATCTACCTAGGTATTAATATATATCTTATTACCTAACTACTATTTATAAACTAAATTAAGTTCTATTACTAATTTCCTAATACTATCTTAAACCTTAAGTAGCTATCTCTCTATTATATTATATAGAACTCCCTTAAATATAACTTATATTATATTACTAATACTACTAGCTTGCCTATTTCTATTAAGTCTAGAGAGGCCTTAAGTAAAGATAATAAACCTATTACTACTAAATATAATTAAGCTAATAAACCTATTAAAGCTACTTAGCTTAAATAATCCCTTAATACTAGCTAACCTAACTAAGCTACTAACGCTACTAAGCATAATAAACCTTAACTATTAACTAATGTTAATATAACTAGCACTAAATTAACTCCTATCGCTTAAAATAAGACTAATAAGATATCTACTCCTAAGAAGCAAGCTACTAGTATTAGTACCCCTAATATAATAAATACCATTAAGGCTATTAAGAGAATATAAGCTTATAGTAAATATATTAGCTATATCTCTATCCTACGAAATAGATATAAGGAAACCTAGATTGCTCTAACTATAGTACTCTCTAAGGGTTATGTTACTAATACTAGCGCTATTACTCTTAACCTAGGCTAATTTATTAAATTAGCTACTAATAAGTTTAAATTTATTATAGTAACTATCCCTAAGAGACTAATATAAGAGAGCCTGGGCTTCCTTAGCCCTAAATAATACCTTACTACTAAGTTATTTACTAAGTATATAATATTAGCTATAGGTCTAAATAATCGCCCTAATATTAACCCTTCGTCCAATATTAGCCCCTTTAATACCTCTAATACGCCTAGTACTACTAAGACGCCTAATACTACCTCTAGTATTAAGAAGATTGTTATTATTAATTAGCAATCCTATACTTATATCGCTAGCCTCTACTACCTTACCTATTCCTATATAAAGTTCCTAGACGCGTAGGAGGTAATTAATATATACCTTTAGTATATCTATTTCTTTAATATAACTAATATTATCGCTACCTATTATACTAAACGTCTTACCCTATATACCCTTATCTAGAATAATATAATTATCCTTAGTCTATATATATATATATATATACGCCTTTAACTTATTTGTAACTAAATAAACTATAGGTAACCCGGAGTTTAGCGCTATATCGCTATTCCTTATTATTAAGTAGATACTATAATATAAGTTTCCTAGTATATATACTAAGGATAATACGCACGTTAGTTAGGCTATAGTTAATAATAACGATACTAGCGCTATCTATACCCTTTTAGATCTTAATAACCCTAAGGCTATAGATATAGCTAACTTTTAATATAAATATACTATAGACCTTTAAGGCCTTTATACTAATATCGGCTCCCTTGCTACCTTAATTACTATAATTAAAGATATTAGCATTACTAAGTTACATCCTAAAGTTAGTAATAAATCTCACTACTAGTTTCTAGAGTAATACTAAGATGATATCTAACTAGCTGCTATATATAGTATTAATATTAACTAACTCCTAACTATAGCTAAAGAGATTATTAATAATAACTACTTTAACCTCCTAAAGATAGCTAACGCCACGCTTAAGGCTCCCTTAGCTTAAAGTAGGATATAATAAAATATATAGAATAGAAAGAAAGTAAGGATACTTAAGGTTATTTATATATAATACCATAGCTCTACTTATTAGTATATTACTATAATAAGAGGTATGAATCAAATTTTATACTATACATCGCAATTAACGCCTTTCTCTTCTTATATAGGTAATTAATACTAAACGCGCTTAGCGTAGTTATTCCGCCTAAGGGCGCCTAACGCGTATAACGCGTTAAATATACCTAAATATAATAAACCCTTATAAAAGGGCTCATTGCTTTTAAGGAGAAAACCTTCGAAATTCATAGATCTTTTACCTATATTTTTCGCCTACTACGTGGACCGTATCAGGGCCTTACTATTAGTAATTAAGCTTTTTAATAGATAGTTTATTAATAGAACCCTTAATATTAAATACTAGTATTAAATTACTTACCTCTAGCCTCTCTTTTTTTATAGTCCTCTTATATTAACTATTATAGTATTCTATAGTTTTCTTATCTTAATTATTATTATAGGCTACGCCCGGGTTAAGCCTACCTAGGCTTCTACCCAGGTTTACCGCCTTAGGGAGCTACCTAGGGCTTACTTAGTTATTCCCTATAAACTAGCGAAATCTCTACTAGAGAGGAAAACTTCCCCTTTTCCTCTTTAGCTTAAATAAATAGTATTATAATAACTTCTTATTAAATAAACTTAGGTCTAACCCCTTATATATTTAAGCTTATTACTATAATAATAATAATAAGTCGAGCGCTACTCCCTCTTAGTTAATAAGATAGTTAATAGTAATATAGCTAAAACTCGAGATAAGCTATCGCAAGCCGATTTAATAGTAGTAATAGAGTCCCTCTAGTAATAGTTATAAGAGGTTAAGTAAGGGAATAGCTAGTATATAGCTACGCAGACCCCTATAAGTACTACTAGTAAGGTACTAGTAATACCTAGTATAATATACTAGAAGCTACTACTCCTACCCCTAAAGCTTTTAAATAAGTAGAAGGAATATACTACCTAGGTATAATAAATAAGATATAAGATTACTATATATAGGGCGTTCTATACTATAGATATAGAGGTATAGTAGCTTCTTAACTCCTATTTAAATACTATAGCCTAGTAAGTAGTCTCTACTTTCTATAGAGCTAGGGGGGGTAGGGGAAAATATAACCCTAAGGACTTTATAGCTTACTTAGGCTAGATATATAAGGACCTAAATATCTAGTTATAAGCTATAGCCTACCTATAGATCCTCTAATAGAAAGAGAATAAATCCCTAATAATCTTCTTATTAAGATTTATATAAATACTAGCTAATATAAATAGTATAAACTAGCTTAGTTAAGTCTAGATCTTACTTCTAGAGACCTCCCTTACCTCTAGGCTAAGGGACTAGCTAATTATTATTAACTTACTAGCTAATTATAGTAGCTAGCTCTTAAAGGTTTAGAGTATTATATAGAAATTAAAGCGTTAGAAAGTTACTAGTAACTAGTTAGTAACCTACTAGAGACCTACTACTAAGGATACTAAGGGGGATATTTATATAACTAGAGCTATATATATCTTATAAGTTAAGGAGATAAGGCGCTATAACTACTAATACTCTAGGTCCTCCTTAGGTACCTCCTTAGTATAATACTAATAGCCTTAAAAGGGTATAAGGGACCCCTATACCTACTATACTTATAGAGCTAGAGGTTATATTACCTAGCGCTACTCTAATAAAGAGGACTAGCTACCTAGGGTTATAAAAATAAAAACCTTAAAAGAAGAACTTATATATTATAAGGTTATAAATAACTACTAGGTAATAACTAACTCCTTAGAAAAAGATAAGGAGTTAGAAAAAGACTAACCCTAGAGCGAAATTAAGCCCTAGAGCTTATTAAGGAGGAGATATTAAGTTAAGAAGAATATAAATAGGAATAACTAGCTAATAATAAGCTTATTATTATTTAGGTTAGAGTTAATAGAGGATATCTAGCTTATACCCTAGTAGATATTAGAAGTAATACCTATATAATAATTAACCTTTCTCTAGCCTAATACCTCTACTTTATATATATTAAAAAGAGATACTAACTTATAATAAGGTATATACCTAGTAAACTATTACTAGGTAGTATACTAGGTATAGTAGTATTTAACTTAGAAATAAGTAATTATATCTAGTATATCTTTATATATATAGTTAATAGCCTAGACCCTTATATCCTCTTAGTGCTACCTTAGATAGAGTAGAGCTAAGTTATTTATAATACTATAGCCTACTAAGTATACTATAAGAGGGGATAAGTTAGGCTATATTTAAAAAACTAAGAAGAAACGCCCCTTATAAAAGAAATAAGGGCTACGAGGTTTCTTAATATACCCTTATTCTCTATAATCTACCAACGCCTAGTAAGATAATAAGGTAAGTACTAGGAGGGTACTATAGAGGTACTAGTATAAGCTATTAGCTTAGCTAATATTAAGAAAGCCTTAAACCTAAAACTAAAAAAGGTTTAATAATACTATCTACTAAAATAGGTTTTAAGGGAGTTTCCTAACCTATTTAACTCTAATAAAGCTTACTTACTACCCCCTAAATAACTAGGAGTAAACTACTAGATTAACCTTATATTAGAACTAGATAGTAGGGAGCAACTACTCCCCAGGGCCCCTTTTATAGTATATTAAGAGAAGAGCTACTAGTATTAAAAAGACCCTATAAGACCTCCTAAATAAGGGGTTTATTAAGGCTAGTAGCTTACTTACTAGGGTATTAGTACTCTTTATAAGGAAGCTAGGTAGGGGAATTTACTTTTATATTAACTATAAGGCCTTTAATATAATTACTAAGAAAGACTCCTACCCCCTCTTACTAATCTCTAAGACGCTATACTAGATAAGTATAGCTAAGTAGTATACTAAGCTAGACGTAGTAGTAGCTTTCTATAAGTTAAAAGTAGTAGAGGAGTATTAAGAGAGAACTATATTCTATACCTAGTATAAGTTATTTAAATAAGTAATCTACTTATTTAGCCTAACTAGTACCCCTATTAGCTTTATCTCCTCCTATAGGGCTATAATATATAGTAATAAGGATTAGAGCCCTTATAAGTATTATTTTTAAGGTATCTATAGCTATTTACTACTTCTCCTCCTAGCTAAATAAAGTATCCTTTTAAAGTAAGTTAGTAACTAGCTTTATAATAATCAAGTAGTCCTTTACCTAGGATCTTTAGAATATTATAATCCTAAGAAAAGCCCGTAACTCTGTTAAATTAGTATAGGTAGCTTATTTATAGATCTTAACTATCTTTATTTCCTCTAGATAACGCCTATTAGTATTATAAATATAGCTAATAATTATTATTACTTCCTAGGCCTATTATAACTTAATTACTACTACTATATACGCTACTAGCTCTAAATTAACTAGCATCTTATTAATATTCTATAAATATTCTAAAATAAATCTATAAATCCCTAGATAAGACTCGATCTCTTCTTTATTTTATTATAAAGTCGGTCCTTTAATAGCGATATTATTAAGGAAGGCTTTATAGTAGCTAGGGATAAGGTTATATAGGATTCTAATTATAACCTATATAAACTAAGTAACTAAGTTTATTACTCCTTAAGGTAATATATATATCTATAGTAATCTAATAGGTAATATCAATATTATTAAGTCTCTACTTATAAGGTTTGAGGGGACTTAGTTAAATCCTAAGAAGACGTCTAGTAGTAATAATTGTTAATATATAGTAGAGTCCTCTAAGAAATTATTTATTAAAGGGGGTAGTATTATATCTTATATTATAATTATATTTATCTTAGTTACTAAGTTAATTAGCCTTATCTTACCATCTTTCTTATATATAAGGAAGAATAGATTATAATAAGCTATATAACTTTACTTAAGGATTCCCTTCTTTAGTCTATCCTTTAGAATTATAATAATATCCTACTCTAATCCTCTTAATATTAGGATTCCTTTTGCTTGCTATACCTTATATAGTACTATTCGAATTATTTAGAGAGGTATGATAGAAAGGTATATAGAGCTATAATACTTAAATTCCTAGGCTAAAGCCTTCTCTCTTATTATAAGAATAGCTAAAAGGAGCTTCTTTTCTTTAGGCTATAGATAATTAATAATCTATAGGATAGCTTCTTATTAAGCTCTTATAAACCTTATTCCTTACTTAATAATTAAAGACTTTAGTATAATTAAGCCTATAAATAGAGCGCTAGTATCTAATATTATATTCTTCTTAGCTCTTATTTATACTTTTAACTTCTACTCTAGGTCTCTATCTAGGATTAAGCTATCTAATATAGCGTTATTAATAGGTTAAATCTTCTTATCCTTAATCTTATATATTATATTAATATCTTCTATTAATAATATAAGCGGTATTTATATAAGTTTATAATTATTATAAGAGAAAGTAATATCTATAACTATAATAACTTTAATACCTCTCTAATATACTAACTTATACTTCTTCCTAGGTACTTTCTTCTTTAATAATCCTTTCTTAGGTCTATAAATATAATATTAATAATTAATACTATAGTTATTATATCCTACTATATACTCTATACTTATAATCGCTTTATAGATTTTATTAGGCTGAGGGGTACCTTTATTATAGCATATACTCTATAGGATCTTATTAAAAATTAATCTAAATTCTTTAAGAATAGTAATAACTTCCTTATCTAAGTCTAATTATTACCTAAATTTATCTAATAAGTTATAAGAGCTTTAAAAGCTTATTAAATCGCTTTAATATCCTAGTATACTCTTATACTTCCTAGCGTTATATTTAGCTCTTCTTTATCCCTAGTATTATTAACGTATTAATTATCTCTTATAAAGTCTAAGCTTATTATAATATTAAATCTATTAGTAATAGCCTCTATTTCCCCTCCTCTATAGGAGATAAGAGGGTATATTAATATTAAGAAGAAATAAAGTAGTCTATCTTAGTAATAATTTCTAAAAAGCGAGTAGTTAAATCTCCTATATAGAATAATAGCGGGTTCTTAATCTTAATATTCCTAGACTAAAGGACTCTAATAATCTAGTTCTATATATAATCTAGTATTATTTAAGTCTTTAAAATAAAAAGCGCTCCTAGTATTAAATCCTTATGTCAAGTATTTTTAGGGAAAATAAAAACGCTAATATCTTAAATCTAATTACTACTAATATAAATATTATTTATAATTATACTTACGAATTATATCCTCTACTCTCTATTAGTAATCTTATAGATCCTTATATTTATCTTAACTATATCGCTCTATAAGCCTAGGCGCTTAATATAACTTTTACTAATAAGGTTAATAGTAGAGCTACTATTAATAATCCCTCTAATTAGTATATTTATAGGGCTATAAAGGGTAATAGTAATCTACTAGTAAGTTATAATAAAGTCTAGGATAGTAATACGCCTTAGTATTTGAAGTAATATAGAATCCTAATTTTCTATTATAATACCTATTTTAAAAATAGGATTAATTATATAGTAGTTAAATTAAATTACCTTAGCTTCTAAATACTTAGGCGAATTTATTCAGATAATAGCTAAAGTTACTTAGCTTTTAGAATAATTCTTATTATTATTCTATTGATCTATCTATTCCTATAACTCCTTATTATTAACTCCCGTTTTTTTAAACTGATCTAAGAGCGTAATATTAATAGGAATAAAGACCTCTTATACCTTTAAGCTATATCTATCCTTTTACCTATTAATTATAACTTTAGTAGTATTATAGACTATTTTATCCTAATTAGGCTAGTTCTAATAAAAGAAGGCTTTAGGGATAGCTACCTACTTATTTACTCTCTTATTTCATAGCTTAAGGGTAAGAGTATAGCTAGTTTATAGATTACTATATTAAGTCTAAGGCTTATTTTATTTATCCTACTTCTACTATCTAACTTATTCCTTAGGGGCGTCTAGTAATATAATATCTTTAGCTTTTTCCTTATTATCTAGTAGCTCTATAACTCTCTAAGTAATTTAAATAAGAAGGTCTTGAATTATAGGTAGGTTTACTATTTCAGAAGACTAGTAATAATAAGTATTATAAGGTTCTATATAATAACCTCTAGCTTTCCCTCTTTCTATTATAATTATATCTTTTACTAGGTTAATGTACTAGTTCTTCAGCTTGAAGCTAAAGAATATTATATCTATAAAGTTATATAATTATATAATATCTTTTAATAAATTTATAAAGCTAATATATAGTTTAGGGTATATCTTATTATAATTAATAACTCTCGCGACCTCTTTTAGAAGCTTTAGCTACTACTTCTTTACTAACTTACTCGTAGTAATTATATAGTATATAGAAGCATCCTCGTTAATTAGGTTATACTTTAGAATTATCTAGCTATTAGTTAATTTATAGTTATAGCCTTGAGTAATAATACCTATCTTAACCTTAGTGCTTATATCTAGGGTACTAATAAAGTAGTAGGGTAATATATAGTAGTAAACCCTATTCTAGCTAGCCTCGAGATACTTAATATAGCTAATAATAATATAGTTAATAGCGGTATGAAACTAATGGGTTTCTATAGCTTAGAAAGGTATATACTATAATAGCTTATCTTACTAGAAGTCTCTATAGCCTCCTCTTACTCTACCTCTTTTAAATCCCTAGTATTACTAATATCCTCTTTAGTAGTCTCTATATCTAGTTTATAAGTAAAATTACTATTATTATTAGTATTAAGTCTATAAATAATCCTAAGATTATTATTTATAAGGTTTAATAGCTTCTATAGTACTTAGATTAAAAGTATTATCTCCTTAGCCAGTAACTCTCTTAATAAGGGTTAAGATATCTATCTTATAATTAGCCTTATTAATATTTAGGGTTCTTAGGTTCTCTATAAGAGAGTCAATACGTAAGCTAGTAGTCTAGGTTATAGAGAGTTTCTTAGCTTTAGCCTTTTACCTTATTAGAATTATTTTTATAGGGATTTAAAGCCTTATTATTAGTTTAGTTTTAATAAAGCTAGATAACTACTAAAATTCCTAGTAGGTAGTAGACTAGTTAATTAGGGTATCCTCTATTATAACTTACTATTTTAAGATAAGCTTAGTAAGCTAGTAGCTAAGACTCTATGCTATTAGTCTTATAGCTCTCTTTAAAAAGTAGTAATAAGTAATATAAATAAGCTTAGTATTAGTAAGTTCTAAGTCCCTATATTAGATAGCTCTATATTAAAGCTATTAAATAGTAGTA
Organism: Colletotrichum ledebouriae; assembly: GCA_036785755.1. Classification (NCBI taxonomy): domain Eukaryota; kingdom Fungi; phylum Ascomycota; class Sordariomycetes; order Glomerellales; family Glomerellaceae; genus Colletotrichum; species Colletotrichum ledebouriae. The sequence continues at coordinate 40,055 of JAVHLU010000599.1, read as the reverse complement.
ATTAATACTATTACCTAGGAAGGGTTATTATTTTTAATATAAGATCCTATACCTAGGTTCTAAAGGTCCTTATTAGGGTCCTAATAAGACTTTAGGTTTATAAATCTAAAGTAATATAGAAGTTTCTCCTTAGCTTCCCTCTATGACTTAGCTTTATTAAGATAAGACCTTACTACGTCTTAATAGTTACTAGTGCTATATATATAGACCTCGTTCTTTATATTATTATTAGTCGTATAGTAAAGCTTTAAAAGGCTCTTATAGTTAGTAATAAAATCTAAGATATTAATACTAATAAGCTTAGGCGCTCTAGTTAAATAGGAGTTATTACTATAATAATAAGATATCTTATGAGGAGATTAGTAAGGGCTACGATATCTTAATTAGTATAACTTCCTTTACGGGAATATAGAGTACTTAAGGGTATTACTCCTATCCCTAAGATAGGATTTATAGATCTATTTATACTATTATCAGAGGCTAGCTATCTTATAGTATAAGGTTATATCTTATTAAGTAAAGCTCTTATTAATCTCTCCTTAGGATACTTCCTTTTATTAGAAGAAGATCTAGTATATAAGTTAGCGAAAGAAGAAGAAGATATAATACTTATAGGTCTATAAATATTAAAGTTAATATTATATATTTAAAGTAATAAAGTCTTCTAGTTAATAAAGTGAAGTTATTATTATAATACCTTCTAAATAAAAAGATAAAATAAGTAGTTATAACTTTCTTTAAAAAAGTAAAAAGTAAAATAATATAAACTAAATAACTAAATAAATATAAGAAAGGTCTAGTAACCTCGATCTTATTACTCTAGGCTCTTATAGATCTACTTTAAGTCTTATTACTTACTATAGAAGGGTATTCCTAATAACGCTCTTATTTTAGAAGAATTTATAGCTTTATTATATTAATATCTCTTAAAAGTTAGTATATTGCTCTTAGCACTTAGGGCTATAATAGTAAAGGGTTTATTAGTCTCTAGTTATTAATTTAGTTAATCACGCTATACCTATTAGCTTAGGAAGACTACTAATCGCTATATTAGTCTTATATATAGCTATCCTAGCTACCTTATCTATAACTCGCTAGTTAAATAATAGTAATTATAATAATATATAAGGGGTAAGGAAAGGGATACGCTCGCTAAAACCTACTAATAGTATAGAAAAAGGAGAAAGGGATGACTTTAAGGTCTATATTCTTCCTATCTTAATTCTATAAGAAAGTATAGCTATTACTATTCCCTTAGAACTAAGGTAGGTCTATAAATATCTTCCTCGCTTCTAAACTATATTCGTTATTAATTATATTATTATTCTTTATTATTTATAGATTTCTTTAAGGCTATTATTCTATTTAAAGTAGGTTAATTATATATATATATATATATTAATAGCAGGGATATATAGACGTAGCAATGGTACCTAACTCTCTAAGAAGCTTATAAAAGCTATTAAAAAGAGCAAAGGAATCTACCTCTAAGTACTATTAGAAAGGGCTAGAACTAATAGGAACCTAAAAAATAATAAATAATATAACTCTACTTATAAATAGGTAAGAATATTAAACGTAAACTTAAAAGATATTTAAAATGATTTATAGATCGAATTAAAAAAGATTATTTAAATCAGATATAGATTCGCTAAGGAAGAATGAGAAAATAAGGTATAGGATTATTAGAGTACTAATAGTAATAATATATAAATAATGCTCTAGTCTACTATGCTCCTCTCCTCTATGCTCTACTCTATAGTCTTCTTATAATAAGCCCGTGCACTAAGGGGGCTTTTTAAAAGCTACGTAGCTAAGTCTATCTTATCCTATCCTAATACCTAACTCTATCTAACCTTAATAAGGGTATAAGTATACTAATAAGTACCTATTCCTATTAGCTATTAGTCCTATAATTATTAGAGGTATATATACTAATAGAGATAATAAGGGATAATAGATAAGTATATTATAAGCTATACTAATAGATAGCTTTTTATTTTTATAGTTTATATACTACTTAGAATCTATAGGTATATTATAGAGAAGTAGCGCTAGCGAGCTATATTTAAAAAAATAGACTTTCTTATTAGGATTTATAGCGGGGATAATTACTAGATAAGGGAATAATATAATTATTACTATACTATAGGTTATATCCTATATACTACTGTTAGTTACTACCTAGCTATATATATATAGACCGCTCCCGCGCGCCCACGCGCGGAGCCTCCTAGTTAGATATTAATCTATAATAACCTAATATATTACGATATATTCCTATAATATCTAGTAGCATAACTGCGGTTGCTTCGATCTACGCGACCGACGTAGTTTATTACCTCACGGTAGTAAATACTACGATAGGTAAATAAGCTGTTTTTTTAGCTTCTTTCTAATAATACTAACGCTAATACGCTATTACTAGCGCTTAACTATAATCCCGCTACTAATATATACGTACTAGTAGAGTTCTTTATAACTTCGAGAGATCCCGCAAGGGATTAACGTTACTAATACTACTAACGCTACTAATACTAACGCTCCTAATACCTATATATACCTTAGGACCCTTTATAATAGCTATTAATTAAGACCCTTTCGCTAGGCTAGTCTTAACTACCGCCCTGCTATAAATGCGGCGCTACTAACCTTCGTAGTAAGAACGTATTATTCTGCTATATATTCGCGAATAACTATAGTTAATAATATTGCTATAGACTCTGCTATGCTGACTTCCCTTCCCGTAACGCTCTATTTTATTACATTTGCGAACCTTCGCTATGCGCGCGAGAGGGCTCCTAGCCCTACTCTGCGCGATCCGCGCTGCTATTCCTATAGAGTCTCTACTGCGCTGCTACCCTTGCTAGCTAAGCTACCTCCCTTCTCCTCGCTGCTCGCTTTTAGCTACCTAGGCCTTAACTGCCCGCGCTCTCTTAGCTGCGCTGCTTCGAGCCATATATATTAGCGACCCTGCCGCTTCGAACTGCTCCTATATAGCTAATACTCCCGCGAAGACCGCTGCTCCTATTGCTTCAAATCGCTCGTATATTGCTACTAGTCCTAGCCACCTCTATACTATTAGGCTCTAGCTTTAGGTATAATATACTACTACGCTGCCCCTTATAGCTATAACCCCCTGCGCTGCTACGCCTATACTTATATGAGATATGTTATATAGTAGCGAGGAACTTCGACTTTGGGGAATTTAACTATATAGGCTTTGCTTGTTATAGGATACATAATACGAGCGATAAGGACTCTATAAGCAATAAGGACTTTATAAGCGATAAGGAAGGCTCTATAATTAATAAGGAGGACTCCCTGAGCGAAGAGGGCTCTATAGGTAATAATAATAATAATAATAGGGAAGAGCCTCTATCTAAGGGCTCTGAAGATAGTTTAGGTATTGCTAACGCTACTAAATATAGCTATAATAATAATATATACGATTGCGCTAAATATAGTAGCGATAATGCTACTAGTGATAACTATGCTAATTATAGTAGCGATAATACTACTAGTAACGCCTACGTAGCTAACTATAGCGATAGTACTATAGATAACTACGACGTAGGCTATAGTAATAGCTATACTAACGACTATGCTAATAGTTATAGCGACGGCTATATTGATAGCTACGCTAATAGCTATAATAATAACTACGCTATAGAGGGCTATTATAGCGATAGGATAGACTATGAATAATTAACCTATAGATTTACCCCCTTCGCACTGCCTTGGGCGCGGGAAGCTATAGGCTATAGGAATAGGTTATTATCGCTATTAATTACTATAATATAGTGTTATTCGCCCGCGCCTCTATATATATAGCGTTTGCGCGCGCGTAGTAATAGGAACTATTGCTCTTCTTTTATAGAGGGGTAGATATCACTATACTATAGGTTATATCCTATATACTACTATTAGTTACCGCCTAGCTGCGTATATAGACCGCTCCCGCGCGCCCACGCGCGGAGCCTCCTAGTTAGATATTAATCCATGATAACCTAATACATTACTATATATTCCTATAATAATAATAATCTCCTTACATAATACTCTCTTCTTAATATATAGTCTTTTATATACCTCCCGCTCTTATTAGAGCTATATATATTAATAGAGATAAAGAGGGATAGGAGGGTAAGTATATTATAAACTATACTAATAAGTAGCTTTTTATTTTTATAGCTTTTATACTACTGAGAATCTATAGGCACCTTATAAAAGATAGTACTAGTAAGTTATATCTACTTAAGCTATATATCTCTAGAGATAGCTTTAAGGTCTAACTTAATAATAAGAGCTAGCTTATATGTTACTTAAAATCTATAAGTATTTTATAAGAAGAATAAGTAAGTAGGTCCTAGAAAGCTTTAAAGTAATCCTTAATAATAGAGGCCTTATATTATATTCTAGGGTTTTATCGACTAAGCCTAGTTGTAGCTAACTCTATTTAATCTTAATAATGGTATAAATTTACTAATAAGTACTTATTATATACTTAAAGAAATAGATCTCTTTAGTAGGATTTATAGCAGGGATAATTACTGGATAAGCGAATAGTATGGTATACTTTTCATATAATACTCTCTTCTTAATTAATACCGAACGCGCTTAGCGTAGTTATTACACCTAAGGGCCCTTAACGTAACTAACGTGTTAAATATACCTAAACGTAATAAACCTCTATAAAAGGGTTTATCGCTTTTAAGGAGAAAACCTTCTAAAATTATAGATTTTTTACTTATATCTTTTACTTATTATATAGACTATATTAATTAGTAATATAACCTTAAAAGTCAGCTATATCCCCTTATAACTAAGGATATCTCTTATAATCAAGGAAGGTACTTAACTATATAAATAGCTAACCCTGTTAAGTTACTATAAAGCAGTATCTTAGTAGTTAATACCTATAGATATTATATATTATTAAAAGCCTCTAAACTCCCCTTTTCCCTTAACTAGGAAATATTAATAAGAGATATTAAGTCTTTACCTATTTCCCTTAACTAGGAAATATTAATAAGAGATATTAACCCTTTACTATTTCTTTTAACTAGGAGATATCCCTAAGAGATATTAAATCTTAAAGACCTCCTTAACTAAGGAACATCCTAAAGAGATAATAAACCTTACTAATAATAATACCTTATAAGCTACTTTCTAATGATAAGGTTAAAGAAGGTCTTAAGTCTAACTTTCTAGAGCTTATTAACTATTTAACTATTATAAACTTTATAGTAGCGCTTAAGTAATACCCTAATAAGTTCTATATATTACTTACTTAAATAAAGTATACCCTCTTTAGGTTAGCTATAAAGGTAAGTATTATAGCTATTACTTATAAGAACTTTAAATAATATTGAATTAACTACTATACATATATTTAAAAATTCCTATTATATAGGGGGGTATATAAAACTACTTAATATATCTAAGGTAAGGTCCTAAGGGTATAGATAATAAACCTATAACTATTTACTAATACTATTAGATAGTAGTATTAACTTAACCTCTCTTATCATAAGTAATATATTAAGATAGAGATTAAATAAAGCTAAACGCTAGACCTAACGCTCCCTTTTAAAAAGGATAAAGAGAGGGGAGGCTATAAGACCCTAAGGGCTAAAGCTATAAATAATCTAGATATTCTGAAACCTATATCTCAACTTAATATAATAATAATTCTAGAAGCTTTTTTAATACTTCTATTAACTCTAGAGGAGTATTATAAGTTTAAACGAAGTTTTATAAATACTTTATAAACCCTACCTCTTAAACCTATATTAAAAGATATTACGATAATATTAATACTAGAACTAAGCTTAGATATGTTCTATACGTTATTTAAGGAAAGTAAAGATATGTCTACTTTATTTCTAACCTAAGGAAAGGGATTAGGTAGCCCTTCTATACCTAAGCTAAGTAACTTATAGAGTTACCTAAGCTTATATAGCTAGGGTAAGTATTATAATAAGATAGGCCTATAGGATCCTAAGGCTAGACTATCAAACCTTAATAAGGGTAAAGGATATAGATAAGATACTAGATAGTAAGAGGATACTCCTCTATTACTATTACTACCTATACGACCTAGAGACCCTAGTAATAGAGGTAATAATAATAGCCCTAAAGGGTAATATAGTAGAGGAGGTAGCCTAGACTATAATAATAGTAATACTTAAGGTAATTAACGCTACTAACTACTAGCTAGACTAAGAGATATAATTAAAACTTTATCTAACCCTAATAGGTTCTTAGTTAGCTATAACTCTCTCATATTCCTTCTCTCTATAAATAAGGAAAGGGTAGTATAAGTAATAGCTAGTATATTAATTACTAAGCCTGGGCACAGCACTCCTTGCTTTAAGACTAATATAATTAGGTTATTTAATCCGCCTTTATATCATAATAAAGTTAATAACATATATATTAATAGTAGTTTAAAAGCCGTCTGCTAGAATATATATTATTTTATTCATACTATTGATAGCTATATTAATTTAGATAATAGGAACTAAGCTATAGCTACGCTTAACCTTTATTAAACCCTATTAAAGCACGTATTAGACTAGTACTATATTAACCTAATATTAGATAAGAAGGTAGAACTTAAGGGCCCTAATTATAAATTAGACTATTAGAAAGGGTTATTACTTAAAAGTTTTTATTTACTATATAAAAGTACTAAAGCACCTTTAATAAAGGAGAGGTATACTCTATATAAGATATATGATCCACACGATATTTAATACTAAACAACTAAGGTAACCTAACTTTATAAGCATACTAAGGGGAGCAAAGCTAAGCTATTAACGATTATATATAATAAAATAGATATAGAACTAGTTATTAGTATTCCTTAACTAACTAATAAGATAAACTATAATCAGTTTATTACAAGCCTATAGAAAGTAGTCCCTAGCTAGTATGAAATAGTTACTAAAGGATCCTAGCGAGCCCTAGTCTAACTATTAGTTAAGACGACTCGCATAGGAACTACTTTAATACGATTATTACTAAGAGAGACCTCGAGAATAAGCTATATTACTACTATATATTACCTATACTATATAAACCTAAAAGAGACTATATCTAGCCTACTAGTATCGAGGTCTATAAAGCAAGCTACTAATATTACTACTAAACCCTTATTAAGTTCCTCTTATAAGGAGATTTAATTTAACTCATAATAAGGGTCTGAATACTAATATAACTAGCCTAGTTAATATATCTAGTATCCTTAACCGCTTAGTTACTCTTTAGTATATATATCAAAGGGGACTAGTTATAAGTAAATAGAAGAGGAAGTATATACTTCGTTAGATAGGAGCGACTTTGACTATATCTAGTATAATAAAGCTAGTAAGGAGTTAGACTTATATAAAGAAGACATAGTTATTACTACTAATAATAAAGATAGCTAAGATTAATAGGAAGACGATCCCGATTATATTAACCTAGTTACTAAATCTACTTATTATTATAAATATCCCCTAGGGTATATCCCTAGATATAAGGATAAGGACCTTAATTCTAATATTTATTTATTCTATAATTCGCTCCTTAAGGACCTAGGACTCTACTCTTATGAAATATACCTTTACAACGCTAAGCTATACGCCGATCTTAATAGCATTTTCTCGCACTAGACCCTTCTATCCCCTTAGCTAAATATAACGCTTATTAGTCCTATTGGATTATAGCAATATATAGTTACACGTTTATACTACTATACGAATATAAAGCTTATTATCCGAAGATATTATAATAGACTGCTAATTATAGTCTATATTAATACTAGCATAGACTGCTTAGTTATAAGCAAAGCCTACTTATAATAGTTCTATACCCTCTCCTGAGAACCTAACATATTTAAGGTCTAAAGCATTAGAAGCCTTAAGACTATTACCTAGGTAACCTTCTTAATTCTTATATAAGGATAATAACCTAATAGGTAAATAATAACTACTAAGCCTTATATAGGAGTATAGCTTATCCCGCAGTTAGATAGTAGAATACTTATAGGGTAAGACTTTAATATACCTCATAGGCTTGACATCTTAAACTTAGAATTATATATTTAAATTACATTATAAAATAATATCTAAATTCCTTCTTAGATCTATTTCAAAGTCCTACTAAAGGTTTATAATATATATACTACTAGGAATATAACTATTATATTATATAACTAGTCTATTATCTAAATTAATATACTATTAGTAAAATAGAGTACCTTCTATTTAGCCTAAAGCATAAAGGGTATATATATATATATATAGGTAATTTACTGTTCGTTTCTATTATTAATAACGCTCCTTATCTATTAAAACCTAAGCGAGGTACTAAGCTTAGAACCCTATTACCCTTTAAGTCTAATAGATAACTTAAGCTAAAAACTTATAATTAACTATAAGTGGCCTTTTTAATATTATTATATAAAGACCTAATATATTATACTATTTATAACCCTTTAGATTATAAGCTTGCTATACTTATTTAGGTATTAGAACTATTAGTTAATAAATAAGTAGAAATCTCTAACCTAACTAGTAAGGAAGCGCTTATAAACTAAGGCGTAATAGAGAATAATCTAATACTAAATTACGGAGATATCTATAAGGGAATATTAACCTAAATAATAAGATAGGTATAACTAAGCCTAAAGGCTTGCTAGTACTTATTACTAAAGAGGGTATATATATCTATAACTAAGAAACTAAAGCTATTTAATACCTTAAAGAGGTTATATTATATTACCCTACTATCTAAAAGGACTAAGGACTAATTAACCTTCTAGAAGATTGATACCTTAAGGTTAAATTTAATAAAAGATAGTAAAATATAAATATTAGATAATAAACTTACCTAGTTAATAAAGAAAATAAGAAACGTACTAATAAAACTTTAGATAGGCGTTATACTTAGGGCTATATTGAATAGGGTAACTCTAGACCTATACTATTTAAAGCCCTAGTATTTATAATATAGCGAATCGTGGATAGTAAGTATAAGGGTTAAATAGTTATAGACCTATATACTCTTAATAAAGTCACGATCCCTGATATACACCCTATACTACTATAGTAAGACGTTATTGAATGCCTCTATAGTAAACTATAGATTATTATAGTCAATATTTAATCCTTCTTCTATTAATTCCTTATTAGGAAGGAATATTCAGATCGAATTACTATAATTAGCTACTATAGATAAGAACGCTTAAAGGTAGTACTTATAGGATTTTATAATTCGCTTACTCACGCTTAACGCGTTATAAATAAACTTTTATAACTATATAAGGAATATACCTATATATTTATTAATGATATTATTATTACCTTAGAAACCCTTAAGACTTACCTTAAGCACCTTAATATAATCCTTAAACTCTTTACTAATATTAGACTCTCGCTCTCTATAAAGAAGTTATTTATAAGATACCCTTCTATTAAGCTACTTAGCTTTACTATTAACATATTTTAACTATTAAATACTTAAGATTATATTAATACTATTAAGAGGATTAAGTACCCCTATGACCTTTACTAGCTTAAATACTAGATAGGGGTAACCAGTTTCCTATAATATATAATATTACGTTATAGTAGTTATTTCTAACTACTCTAATAATATAAAATAATATTACTTACTAAGGCCTAAGCTTATAGAAAGGATAAAGGTACTATAAGAAAGGTCTTCTATGAAAAGAGAAGCTTTAAACCTATACGAGAAGAAGAAGCTAGCTTTAATAATATTAAGGATATATTAATTATAAATAACGCCTTATTCCATTATAACCCTAATAAATAGCTATTTATTTAGCTTGACTTATTAAAGGAATATAGATACTCCGCGCTAATCTTCTAGCTAGCTAATAATATTAAATAGAAGCCTTATAACCGTATTAAGCATACTAATATATACCTAATTACTTATATTAGTAAGGCCCTTGGCTAAACTAAAAAGAAAAATTAGCTTACTAAACTTAAAGTAGCTTACCTAGTTTAGGTAATAAAGAAGTATTAGCTAATATTATATTTATTAAAATAGGAACCTATAATTATACTTACTAACTACTTAGTAACGTGTAATATTATTAAATAAACGTCGCTATAGTTAGAGGATAAGACGAGGTTTAACTTATAACTTATATTATTATTAGAATACCTTAGCTAATTCTCCCTAGTATATTATTATATCCCTAGAATATTAAATATTATAATAGATATACTATTACACCTACTTATAATAGAAATCCCTATTAAGGATATTAGGGAACTTAATAAGATATAGGATAATATACCTATAGGTATTAGCTTTATAGAAAATAACTTTAATACTAAGCTTATCTAGATATATACTAACTCTAAGTCCTAGAGCAAAGTATATAAGATACTTTATAAAAAGATATATAATATAGACCTTGACTTCGTTATACATAATAGTCTCCTCTACTACGTTAACCCTTATATAAATAAGCGAAGGCTTTATATTCTAAAAGAGTTAGTATTACTACTTATTAAAGAGGCTTATAATAATTATTATTACTTTAGTAAGGATTAAATATAGAGAGCTATTCATAAACACTTTTATATACTACGTCTTAATAAAAAGTTAATAAGTATATAGCTAATTGCCTATAATATAGAATAACAAGTATAGAATAATAATTACCGCTTATCGTAATATAGCTAATATTAATACTAGCTATTCCCTTCTATATAACTGCTATAGACTTTATCGTTAGACTTCCTAAAATATCTTTATAGTATTTAGGCTATAAGGTAGAGAACTTCCTACTACTTAATATAATACTTACTATAACTAATAAGTTCTCTAACGTAATACTCCTTATCCTAGGTTACTTAATATATACTACTGAGATCTAGGGATACCTTCTTCTTTATAACCTCTAACGTAGTAACTAGAGAATCTTAAAAGCTATTATCTCTAATTATAACTATAAGTTCCTATTAAAGTTCTAAGCTATACTATAGGCTAGACTATATACTATATTAAGATTCTTAATAATCTACTATCCTTAGACTAATATTATCTTAGAATATAAGAACTAAACTATTAAACTAGCTATTTATTACTTTCTAAACCTTATTAATAATAAGTAGGTAAAATTACTCCTAAGCTTATAATATAACCTCAATAACGCCCACTTATAAGTTATTAGTTATTTACTAAATTCAATCCTATATAGTATAAATAGTAATAACGCGTTAAATATCTTAGGTAATACTAACCCTAAGATAAACAAGAAATCCTTTAGGAGGAAGCTAAAACTTTAATTATAATAGCCTAGCTATATATAAGGGAATAGTATAATAGAAAACATTATTTTATTATATTTAAGCTAGGTAACTAGGTATATCTTAAGATAGGATTAGGATATTATCTATTAGAATAGCTAAATCTAAAGTATAGCTACTAATATATCTTATTTAAGGTTCTTAAATATATTAGTAAGTTAGTATACTGCCTTAATATTCTACTTAATATAAATATTTATCTAGCTATATCTATTATCTAACTTATACTAATACTAGCTCCTAGTAATAACCCATTTAACTACCAAGATAACTACTAAGGATTAGTTAATATTAAGTAAGATAATAATATTTATTAGCTTAAAGTTTATAAGTATTTTAAGATTAAAAGTATCCTTAAGAAGCGAACTCTCGCGCGAGGAAAGGTATAATACTTGGTTAAATAGAAAGGTTACTTACTAATATATACTATTTAGATAGATAAAAACGCTATAAATATAAATAAACTTATTATTATATTTAAAAGTAAGGAATAAGAAATAGAATAGCTCTATAAATAAGTATAAGCTTAAAGACCTATTTAATAGGGTATTAAACTAGTATTAGAGCCTAGTAAATAATTACTAAATGTTATAGGCTACGCCTAGGTTAAGCCTACCTAGGCTTCTGCCTAGGTTCACCGCCTTAGGGAGCTACCTAGGGCTTACCTAGGGCTTACTTAGTTATTCCCTATAAATTAGCGAAATCTCTACTAGAGAGGAGAACTTCTCCTTTTCCTCTTTAGCTTAAATAAATAGTATTATAATAACCTCTTATTAAATAAACTTAGGTCTAACCCCTTATATATTTAAGCTTATTATTATTTTAATAATAATAAGTTAAGCGCTACTCCCTATTAGTTAGTAAGATAGTTAATAGTAATATAGTTAAAACTTAAGATAAGCTATTATAAGCTAATTTAGTAGTAGTAATAGAGTCCCTCTAGTAATAGTTATAAGAGGTTAAGTAGGGGAATAGCTAATATATAGCTATATAGACCCCTATAAGTATTACGAGCAAGGTACTTATCACGAACAGCTAATAGGCGAAGGTTAGCACGCTTCGATTACGCTATATTAAGTGGATTCTGCGTTAAAGAAGGGAAAAGTCTAACTATAGGCTAGCGTAGCTCTAGAAGGCTAAAGAGTCGCTTAGTAGTTATATAACCTGCAAGTTACGTGACCTGAAATTCAGGGAGGTCTAACCTAGCGCTATAATATTACCCCCCCCCCCCTCCCCCCCTTTACTAGTATTACTATCCGTAGCAACCGACTATAATATAAATAGCTCTCTAAGTAGTATTTCCCCTCCCTTACTCACGCCGGGGCGTTATTATTATCTATAGTAGTAGGGTCTTTATCCTAGGCGGTAGCTAGGAGCTAGGCTAAAAGGTATCTTAGCAGGCCTGTAGTAGCTAGATTAGTAGTATGGAAGTCTTATAACGCTACTAGGGTATACTTAAAGCTCTCCGCGTTATACTAGGTAGGGTTATAATTATAGCCTCTCTAGTTAGCGCGGTACTATAATTATCCTCAGTATAACTAGCTAGTAGTTATCCTTATAACCTCGTATTCTAGCTTGCTATTAAAAATTAATAAGGGGCGGCGGAGGTTTAAACTAGCCTAGGAGAGGGTCCCCTATAGCTTTCTAGAGCTTACTTAGGTAGAATACTAGGTAGTAGTTATAGGCTCTTAGCAGGTCTAGTACCTACGTTCCCCCGGGTCTAGTAGCCTTAATTTACTACGGGCTATCCTATAGTATTAATAGCTTTAAAGAGTTCTCTTAGCGCTATCCCTTTATTAATACGTAGATAGAGTCCCCTATAACTAGGTTATTAGGTTAGTAGTAACGATTTATAGCGCGGGCGTAATATTACTAAGCTATAGCTATATTTCCCTTTATAATATCCTAAGCGCTATAGAGGTTCTATATTAACCGCTAGGCGTCGCCCTAGTTAATCTTCTCTTTTATTATTAAGAACTCCCGCGTATATTAATCCTAATTAAAACTTATCCGTAATAAGTACCCTTATTTAATCTTAAATAGCGTAAGTCTAGTAGTTTCGCTTAGTAATACTACCTAGGCGAAGTCTATAGCGGGGAGTATTTCGCTCTAGTTATCCTAAAAATAGTTTATCTATAAGCGTAAGTATTAAGTTAAGTATTAGTTAAGAATTTCTATCTATCCGTTAGTTTTAGTATAACCTACCGTGCTTAATTATATAATTACGCTATATATCTTATAGAGCTCGTTCTAGAAGTTAGAGGTGAACTAGGGGCCTCTATTAGATATAATTATAGCAGGGAAACTAGTATACTAGAAGATATAAATATAATATAGCTAGGTAAGGTCCCGCGCTATAATAGTTTTATAGTAGGGGAGGGAGACCGTCTTCTTTAATAAGCGGTATACTACTATAAACACGTTATTATAGCTATAGCGATTAGGTAGGTAGGATATAAAGTCTATTATAATATATTCCTAAGGGTAGTCTAGTATTAGCAGGGGTCTTAACTCGCCTAGGGGCCTATCTCTTAGCTTCTAGGCCTAGTAATAGGTATAATAGTTATAAATATACTACCTAATATTAGTAGTTAGGCGGGGCTAGTAGTAGCGTTCCTTTAGGAGTTTAATAGTCTTATTCTAACCCGGGTGCGCTATAAGCCTCTAAACGTGGGCTTTGCGGATTAACTTTATGCATAGGTCCTCTTCTTTTAGTACTACGAGTTTCTTATTTATTATTAGAAGCCTATCTCTTATCCTCTAGCGCTCCTTTTTATCTATAATAAGTATCCTTAGCGCCTTAAGTAATAGTATATTAGGTACGCGGTTTAACTAAAGGATCTATTTAACTAGGAGGTAGCCTTCTAGCGCGCCCTCTAGTTCTAGAGCGTTAATATTAGCTATAGAGCTACTCGGGGTAGCCTCTAATAGTTAGCGTAGTTCGTTTATAACCCCTAGGGATAAGTAGTTAGGTAGTAGTAGTACCTAGGTATAGTCTAACTTATAGATAGCTTATTAGGTCTAGAGGTCCTCGTTCTTCTATAAGAGGGCGTTAGCTAGTATGTTTTCACGCCCTAGGTAGTACTAGATATAGAAGTTAAACCTAGCTAGAATACCTAACTAGCGGGCTTAGCGGATATTTAGGAGCTATTTAGTTATAAAGTAGAGTAGTAGCTAGTAGTCTATAATAACCTCGAAACGCTATATTACTGCAGAGAGTTTAGCCCTCTATTCCTCTAATACTAGAATAATTGCTATTATCTCACGGTTATAGATCAGGTAGTTTATCTTAGTTAGCGATATAGTTTTTAAGAAATAGGCTACTAGGTACTATAGATTATTATTAGTCTATTATTAGAGGAGGGTAGCTATATAAACTAATTTAGAGGCGTCCGTCTTAACTCGGGTTAGTAGTTCGGGCTTCTAATAGCATAGGATAAGGACTAATATTAGGGCCTCCTTTAGTATTATAAATACTACTATATACTCGTTATTAAAGCTAAAGCGGGCGTCTTTAACTATAAGCTTAGTAAGTAGCTAAGCTATTTTTCTATAATTCGCAATAAATTAGTAGTAGAAGTTATAGAACCCTAAGAAGGATTAGACGCTGCGCACCGTACTTAGTAGCTACTAGTCTTTTACTACTAAAACCTTCTCGGGGTTAGGGCTAATCCCTTTAGTTATAATAATAAACCTAAGGTAGCGCGTTATAGTTACGCTAAATTCGCACTTCTTAATATTAGCCTAGAGCCCTGCTTAGCGTAGTTAGTCGAGGACCCTCTTAATATATTCCTTATGCTATAGGGGGTCCTCTAAGTAAACTAGAATATTATCTATATATGCTATATAGAAGTCGTCTAGGTATTCTATAAGCGTGTTATTTATATAACATTAGTATATTACTAGGCTATTATAGAGCCTAAAGGGTAAAACCTTATACTTATAGGAGCCGTAGCGAGTGTAGAACGTTGTTAAGTCTTCTAAGTCAGGGTATATATGAATTCGATAAAATGCCTAGTAGATATTAATCTTTATAAATACTCTAGCTCGGCTAATCCAGCTTAGGGTCTTATTAATTAGTAATAATAGGTACTAGTCCTTCTTAGTAAACCTATTTAGCTTTTAGAAGTTAATATAGAACCTTAGGTAGCTATTAGCCTTCTGAACGAATAGCGTTAGGGATACGAACGGGGCGTTACTAGGGGCTATAAAGCCTTTCTTTAGGTTCTTAAGGAGGTATTATTAGGTAGCCCCTAGTTCTAGTAGTAACTACTTATATAGCAGGTAAAAGGTTAGTTATTCCTTTGCTCCCGGTTCTAGCTTAATTTTATAGTTATAAGAGTAGTAGGGGGGTAATATATTACTAGTAGTCTTACTAAAGCAGTCTTTCTAGTTCTAGAGGTATAGGGGGAGCTTCTTGTTAATTAGGCGTTAGTTTTTAGCTTTATTAGCCTCTAGCGGGCTAACGCCTTTTTCCTCTTCCTATTACTTATTAGTAATTATTAGGTCGAGCTCGTATAGCGATATAGAGCCTAATTCGATATTAGCGCGCCTTAGGTTCCTATTAAACCCTATAGCACTAATAAGTGCTATATCGAGTTTCTTCCTTACTTACTAAGCCTCGGGGCTAAGAGGTTTAGGCTTCTAGCGTAGCGTAGGCTAAGCCTAGTTAGTAATTAGCGCTCCTTTTAACGCTACGTCTATTTTTCATAAGTTATTATTATATCCTAAGTCTCTAGGCGCGCTGCTTCGCTATAGGATCTTTATAGGGGTTTTTATCCTACTTATTATAGCTTTCTAGGCGTTATATAGCTATTCCTTAGCTTTAAACGTAGCTTAATAGCATTCGGCGTTAAGTTAGTGCTTAATATTAATTTCAGCAGGCTAGAGGAGGTCTTTAGCGTTCTATATAATTATTCAGGGGAGGTCTTACGCAGTAGGGATATTACTTAGCTAGTATAAGCGCTAATAGCGGACGTCTACGTTAATATTATAGTAATTAAATTATAAGTAGCTAAGGATAAGGTTATATCTCCCTATATTAAGTTAGAGGAGGGGTATTTATATTAATTCTTAGCGGTCTACCTATATATAGGCTATCTATACCTCGGTTATAGCGTCTAATATTTCGCTATTAAACCTAGTAGCTAGAATAGGGTGCTATAGCTTATTACGTTTAGTATAGTAAAAATCCCTTAGTAAGGGGGTTATATAGGTATTTATAAAAGCGTAGCTATTTGCTCTAGTATTAAGAAGGGCCTTAAGGCGAATACTATATTTATTATAAACTAGAACTAGTTCTTTCTCTAGCGGTTTACTATTAATAAGTTATTATAGGTTAATAGATACTATTACTAATTGCTAATCTCTTCTAGTCTCCCCTAGTAGGGAGTCTACTTTCGCTAGGGGCTCTAGTTTTCTACTAGCTCGGGGTTATTACTAGCAGCTTTAGTAGGCTTAGTAATACTTATAGTAGCTTTAGTCTATTTATAGGGGTAGTCTCGCGAGGTATAGCTAGTCTTACTATAGATAAAGCAGGCGCCCTAGTTATAGAGCTTCTTATATAAGGCCTCGGGGATTTAACCTTAGTTAGTGCGGGCCTAGGCGCGGGAGTTTCCTCTACTAGAGGGTTTAGTATAGGCTACTAAAGTAAGGCCTCGAGTAGTAGTTCGGTTAGCTAAGTAGGTATTTAATAGGGATATAATATAAGCTATAATATAGACTTAAGTAATATAGTCCTAGAAGTTAAGGGCGCTATTTATATAATAAATAGAGTACTAATTCTAGAGAGAGGCGGGTAGCTTCTTATAGAACTTCTAGCGCTACTAGGGCTCTAGGAGTTTAGCCTTACGGGTAAGCTTAGTAAAAGTAGCTCGCTTAACCTAGATATCCTTAAACGAGATAGTAAGGGCGTTAAGCTTTATCTAGGCCTTATTACGCTAGACTAGGTTAATAAAGATACCCTTTAGTTTTTTAATAAGCTATTCTATAGTAGTAATTTAAGGCAGGTCTCCTTTAAGGAGGGGGGATAAGATATTATAAGTAGTTCCCCTAAGATATAAGAGCATATACTTAAAACGTTAGAACTTGCTATAGTACTCTCTACTATCAAGGCGTATTTTAATATGAAAAAGCTAGGTATTAAACTTCGGATACTTAGGATTAGTACTCTTAGTACCTATAAAGATAGGGACTTTAGGTATCTTAGTAAACCGGGTGCTATTGCTACTAATAGTTAATAAAGGCGAGCTAGAACGGACTTAGTCCTCGAGGTATATTATTTAGTTAAGAATTACCTAAAGCGCTGCGCTATAATCGCTAGAGGGGGGGTTTATAGGGGGAGGCGTAGTAGTTATATAGCGTTCAAAGCGCTAGAGTAAAGCTTCGTTAGTATCCCTTGCCTTATCCCGCTCTTTAGTAATAGTAGTAGCGTCGCGTTAAGCTTAGTTACGCTCTTCTTAATAATACTTAAGCGTAGCAGATTGCTCCGTATTATTAGTAGTAGTATAGGTATTATCTAAGCGCTCTTAGAGCTCTTAATTCTTATATTCTAGGCGGAGGGCGATATTATATAGCGTATAAAGGTTATTACTTATAGTAATATATCTAGTATATAAGGCTTAAGACTTAGTACCCTAGGTAGCTCTCTTTATAAGCTAGTCTTAAATCTAAGTAAGGGTCGAGTCGGGGTTATCCTAGAATAGCTATATTATCTTATTATAAGTAAGGGTAATCTTCTATCCTTTACTTAAATAGTTTTAATTAATAACGAGGAGGTTAGGGAACTTCTATAACTTACTAATAGCGCTCTAGGCTAGGCTCTCTTATCCCTCTATATCGAGGTCTATAAATAGACCTTTAATAGGCTGCTTGCGTATAGGCTTATTTAGGTTAAAGACCTTTAGGTCCTTATATAGGGGGGTATTATAATTAGGTAGCGCGGTATAGCGACGTTAAAGGGATTTAATATAAGGCTTAAGGAGTCTTCTAGTATTAAGCGTAAGCGCTATCGCAGCCTTGCGACTACGACTAGCTAGTTAGGTCTTATTTAGTATATTATTATAAGGTAGAGGGGGGGTATTAATTAAATTTAGGTTAGTTAGGGTATAGATTAGTTAGCTTAGCGCTCAGTCGGGTGCTATACTCGTATTAGTTAATTAATAAGGTAGGGGTAGTAATAGTTAATTAAGATATTATACTTCTATCTCTAGAGAATAGATAGGTAAATATAGAATAGTATTATAAATAGCTAATAGGTAAAGGTTAGCACGCTTTAATTACGCTATATTAAGTAGATTCTATATTAAAGAAGGGAAAAGTCTAACTATAGGCTAGCGTAGCTCCAGAAGGCTAAAGAGTCGCTTAGTAGTTATATAACCCGCAAGTCACGTGACCTGAAATTCAGGGAGGTCTAATCCAGCGCCGTGACATACTAGTAATAATTAGTATAATATACTAGAAGCTACTACCCCTATTTTTAAAATTCTTAGGTAAGTAGAAGGAATGTATTACCTAAGTATAATAAATAAGGTATAAGATTGCTATAAATAGGGTATTCTATACTATAGATATAGAGGTATAGTACCTTATTAACTCCTACTTAGATATTATACCCTAGTAAGTAGTTTCTACTTTCTATAGAGCTAGGGGGAATAGAGGAAAATATAACCCTAAGGGCTTTATAGCCTACCTAGACTAGATATATAAGGACCTAAATATCGGGTTATAAGCTATAGCCTAATTATAAATCCTCTAGTAAAAAGAGAATAAATCCCTAGTAACCTTCTTATTAAGATTTAGGTAAATACTAGCTAATATAAGTAATATAAACTATCTTAATTAAGTCTAGATCTTACTTCTAGAGGCCTCTTTTACCCCTAAGCTAAGGGATTAGCTATTTATAATTAACTTATTAGCTAATTATAATAACTAGCTCTTAAAGGTTTAGAGTATTATATAGAAATTAGAGCGCTAAAAGGTCTCTAGTAACTACCTAGTAACTTATTAGAGACCTTTTACTAAGGATACTAAGGGGGATACTTATATAACTAGAGCTATATATATCTTATAAGTTAAGGAGGGAGACTATTATAACTACTAAAACTCTAGGTTCTCCTTAGGTACCTCCTTAATATTGAGCTCGGAATTACGCCGCAGCCCCTTCGCAAAAAGACTATAACAAATTCACCCAGTTCGCAGGCATAATTCGGGAAATACTATATAGGTATTTTAACCTATACCCTCTACTAGTTAAGGAAAATAATATAGGAACCCTATACGTTCCTACTACTCGCAAGCAAACCCTCGCATAGAGTCGGACGCACACCACACCGGGGCTAATTATATCGGAGCCGAACGGGCTACTAAGGCTCTCGTAGCCTAGAAAAGCTACTATATAAGATAACTCCTTAACCTAAAAGGTCAACCTTCAAGTAAGGTGCTAAAGGTAAAAGCTACTATATAAGATAACTCCTTAACCTAAAAGGTCGACCTTCTAGTAAGGTAAACGCTACTATATAAGAGGTAACTCCTTAACTAAAGAGGTCTTTCCTAAGAGGTTCTTATAGCTAGAAGCATAAGAAGCTCTGCTACTACGAGCAGGGCCTTATACCTCTCCCTCTTCCTTATCCCTTAATTATATTAGCACTAGACCCCGTATATAAAAACGCTAAGCCTGCGCGAGGCACGCCCTTTAATACTAATAACGCGCGAGAGCTCGCTAGAGAGTTTAGTATTAATATAATTAATAAAACCCGCTCCTTCTTTAACTACTCTATTATATATAGAGAGTATATTATTAGTATAGCCCTTAAGAGAGCTCTTATTAATACCCCTAGAGGGGATACTTACTATTATATTATAGCTAAGTAAGTAGACTTAGTAGCGGAAGCTAGGCAGGTTATTACGCACCCTATAGAGTAGCCTTTCTTTAAGCAGGTCCTCCGCACTATTAAGGCAGAGGCAGCCTAGGCCCCTTAGGGGAACGTTAGTAAGTACGGCTTATGCTAACTATAATATAGAGAGAGCGTTACTAACGACGGTATAGCTGCTAGCGGATAAAGCGGTAATAGAGGCGGTATTTGATAGCGGCGCGGGTAGTGCGCGAGAGGAAAAGTTAATAGTTTTATAGTCTACCCGTACTTAAATAATTAAAAACTACGTTATTGTCGATATGAAGTTAAAGATCGTGAGGCTGTAGGCACGTATAAGTACGGCTATGGTTAGGAGAGGATCACGTGACCGAAGGCTATATATTATCAGGAGGCGCGGAGTTAGAAGGTCTATTGCACTTGAGCAGGTAAAATCACTATGCAGTGGCCAGAGGCCACCTCCTTAATATAATACTAATAGCTTTAGAAGGGCACGAGGGACTCCTATACTTATTATACTTCTAGAGCTAGAGGTTATATTACTTAGCGCTACCCTAGTAAGGAGGATTAGCTACCTTAGGTTATAAGAATAAAGACCTTAAAAGAAGAACTAATATATTATAAGGTTATAAATAACTACTAAGTAGTAGTTAATTCCTTAAAAGAAAATAAGAGCTAGGAAAAGACTAGCTCTAGAGCGAAATTAGGCCCTAGATCTTATCAAAGAGGAGATATTAAGTTAATAAGAATATAAATAGGAATAACTAGCTAATAATAAGCTTATTATTATTTAAGTTAGCGTTAATAGAGGATATCTAGCTTATACTCTAGTAGATATTAGGAGTAATACTTATATAATAATTAACCTTTCCCTAGCTTAATATCTTTACTTTTTATATATTAAGAAGACATACTAACTTATAAGGGGGTATATACTTAGCGGATTATTACTAGATAATATACTAAGTATAGTAGTATTTAACTTAGAAATAAGTAGTTATACCTAGCGTATCTTTATATATATAATTAGTAGCCTAGACCTAGGTATCCTCTTAGGGCGCCCTTAGATAGAATAGAACTAGGTTATTTATAATACTATAGCTTATTAAGTATATTATAGGAGGGAATAAGTTAGGCTATACCTAAAGGATTAAGAAGAAATACCCCTTATAAAGGAAATAAAAGCTATAAGGTTCCTTAATATACCCTTATTCTCTATAATTTATTAATACTTAGTACGATAATAGGGTAAGTACTAGGAGGGTATTATAGAGGTATTAATATAAACTATTAGCTTCGCTAATATTAAGAAAGCCTTAAACTTAAAACTAAAAGAGGATTAATAATACTATTTACTAACCTAGGTCTTAAGGGAGTTTCTTAACCTATTTAACCCTAGTAAAGCTTACCTACTACCCCCTAGGTAACTAGGGGTAGACTATTAGATTAACTTTATTAAGTTCGGAATTACGCCGCAGCACCTTCGCGAAAAGACTATAATAAATTCACCTAGTTCGCAAGCATAATTTAGGAAATACTATATAGGTATTTTAACCTATACCCTCTACTAGTTAAGGAAAATAATATAGGAACCCTATACGTTCCTACTACTTATAAGCAAACCCTCTAAATATTATAAAGTCGGACGCGCGCCGCACCGGGGCTAATTATATTAGAGCTAAACGGGCTACTAAGGCTCTCGTAGCCTAAAAAAGCTACTATATAAGATAACTCCTTAAGCTAAAAGGTTAATATTCTAGTAAGGTACTAAAAGTACGACGAAAGCCACTATATAAGATAACTCCTTAACCTAAAAGGTCGACCTTCTAGCAAGGTAAATGCTACTATATAAGAGGTAACTTCTTAACTAAAGAGATCTTTCCTAAGAGGTTCTTATAGCTAGAAGCATAAGAAGCTCTACGAGCAGGGCCTTATACCTCTCCCTCTTCCTCTTCCTTATCCTTATCCCTATAACCTATAATAAATCCTTAACTATATTAATACTAAACCCTATATATAAAAACGCTAAGCCTGCGCGAGGTATACCCTTTAATATTAATCACGCGCGAGAGCTTACTAGAGAGTTTAGTATTAATATAATTAATAAAACCCGCTCTTTTTTATTTACTCTATTATATATAGAGAGTATATTATTAGTATAGCCCTTAAGAGGGCTCTTATTAATACCCCTAGAGGGGATACTTATTATTATATTATAGCTAAATAAATAAACTTAGTAATAGAAGCTAGGTAGGTTATTATATAACCTATAGAGTAGCCCTTCTTTAAGCAGGTCCTCCGCACTATTAAGGCAGAGGTAGCCTAGGCCCCTTAGGGGAATGTTAGTAAGTACGGCTTACGCTGATTATAATATAGAGAGAGCGTTGCTAACGACGGCATAGCTGCGAAGGCGTTAGCTAACCCGATCGAACAAGAGGATAAAGATACTAACGACTTCTATAGACTAGCGGACAAAGCAGTGATAGAGGCGGTATTCTAATCGATCGTTAGCAGTGCACTCAGCAAGCTGTGCGCCTATGGTGGGCTCACTAACGGCGGCGCGGGTAGTGCGCAAGAGGAAAAGTCGATAGTTTCGTAGTTTTAATAATTAAAAACTACGTTATTATCGATATAAAGTTAAAGATCGTGAGGCTATAGGCAGGTATAAGTATAGCTATAGTTAGGAAGGTTATAATTACGTGACCGAAGGCTATGTATTATTAGGAGGCGCGGAGTTAGAAGGTGTATTGCACTTAAGCAGGTAAAATCACTATGCAGTGGCTAGAGGCCTTAGATTAACTTTATATTAGGATTAGATAGAAGGGAGCTATTATACCTTTAGGGCCCCTTTTATAATATGTTAAGAGAAGACCTACTAGTATTAAAAAAGACTTTATAAGACGTCCTAGATAAGGGGTTTATTAAAGCTAGTAGCTTACTTATTAGGGTATTAATACTCTTTATAAAGAAGCTAAGTAGAGGAATTCGTTTCTATATTAACTATAGAGCTCTTAATATAATTATTAAGAAAAGCTACTACCCCTTCTTACTAATCTCTAAGATATTAACTTAAGTAAGTATAACTAAGTAGTATCCTAAGATAGATATAGTAATAGCCTTCTATAGGTTAAGAGTAAGAGAGAAGTATTAAAAGAGAACTAGATTCTATACCTAGTATAAGTTATTTAAGTAGATAGTTTACTTATTTAGCCTAACTAATACCCCTACTAGCTTCTAGTAATATATTAATAATATCTTATAGGAAGTCCTTAATAACTTGGTTACTATTTATATAAATAATATATTAATCTACTCTAATAGAATAAGTGAAGATTATAAGAGGAAGGTCTAGGAGGTCCTCTAGAGGCTAGTAAATATAGAGCTTAACTTTAACCCTATAAAGTATAAGTTCTTAGTTAAGAAGGTTAGGTATATAGGGCTTATTATAATAATAAGAGAGGGTTTTTATTATAACCCTAAGAAGCTCTAGGCAATTACTAAGTAATTACCCCCTATCTCCCTAAAGGGGGTCTAGAGCTTCCTAGGGTTTATAAACTATTATAATATATTTATATAAGAATATAGAAATATTATTAAACTACTTATATTACTTACTAAGAAGTATATAATATTCTAATAGGGAGATAACTAAGAATAAGCCTTCTTATAGCTTAAGTAGCTCTTTAGTACCTAGCCAATACTCCACTAGTTTAAACTAGAAGATAAGATTATTATTATAACTAATTATTTAGGATATATTTTAAGAGGGTACTATTATAAGTTAACCTAGAGGGTATCTAGTATCCTATAGCGTTCTACTTATAGAAGCTCTTACTTATAGAGTATAACTACCCTATCTATAATATGGAGTTCCTAGTAGTTCTTTATTACCTATATATATAGAGGGTATAGCTATATAATATAACTACCTTTAAGGTATTAACTAATTACTAGGGCCTTAAATACTTTATAAAGAAGTAGCGCTTTATAAAGCGCTAGAGCTAGTAAGTAGAGGAGCTATTCTACTATAACTTTACTATTAAATACTACTTTAATAAAGAAGTAGTAGCCCCTAATACCTTCTCTTAGAGAGAATAAGATATACTACGAGGGTAGAATAATAAGTAGAAGTAGGGGAGGGTTTTATAGCTAATACTAAACCACGCCTACCCCTATAAGAACCTTATAGCTAGCCCCTAGTTAGGAGAGGTTAGAAGGGATATACTAATTTCTTAGATATTATAATCTTTAATAATAACCCTAAACTATAAGCGCTATAGCTAGAAACTCTAAAGAAGGATATAATATATAAGGCTATATGGCCTCTGGCCACTGCGTAGTGATTTTACCTGCTTAAGTGTAATAGACCTTCTAACTCCGCGCCTCCTAATAATATATAGCCTTCGGTTACGTGATCATAACTTTCCTAACTATAGCTATACTTATACGTGCCCTACTAGATAGCCTCACAATATTTAACTTTATATTAATAATAACGTGGTTTTTAATTATTTAAACTACGAAACTATTAACTTTTTCTCTCGCGTACTACTTATACTACTAATACCGCCTCTATTACTACTTTATCCGCTAGAAGTTATTACTATCTTTATCCTCTTATTCAATCGAGTTAGCTAACGCCTTCGCAGCTATGCTATTATTAGTAACGCTCTCTCTATTTAGTATAAGCTATACTTACTAACGTTCCCCTAAGGGGCCTAGGCTACCTCTGCCTTAATAGTGCAGAGGACCTGCCCGAAGAAGGGCTACTCTATAGGGTATATAATAACCCGCCTAGCTTTTATT
The DNA here is from genome assembly GCA_036785755.1 of Colletotrichum ledebouriae. Classification (NCBI taxonomy): domain Eukaryota; kingdom Fungi; phylum Ascomycota; class Sordariomycetes; order Glomerellales; family Glomerellaceae; genus Colletotrichum; species Colletotrichum ledebouriae. The sequence goes on along the minus strand of JAVHLU010000599.1, from coordinate 15,043 downwards.
ACTAAGTCTACTTACTTAGCTATAATATAATAATAAGTATCCCCTCTAGGGGTATTAATAAGAGCCCTCTTAAGGGCTATATTAATAATAAGCTCTCTATATATAATAAAGTAGTTAAAGAAGGAGCGGGTTTTATTAATTATATTAATATTAAACTCTCTAGTAAGCTCTCGCGTGTTATTAATATTAAAGGGTATACCTCGCGTAAGCTTAGCGTTTTTAAATATAGGGTCTAGTACTAATATAGTTAAGGATTTATTATAGGTTATAGGGATAAGGATAAGGAAGAGGAAGAGGGAGAGGTATAAGGCCCTACTCGCAGAGCTTCTTATGCTTCTAGCTATAAGAACCTCTTAAGAAAGACCTCTTTAGTTAAGGAGTTACTTCTTATATAGTAGCATTTACCTTTAGTACCTTACTAGAAGGTCGACCTTTTAGGTTAAGGAGTTATCTTATATAGTAGCTTTTATAGCACCTTATTAGAAGGTTTAGCGAGGGCGTTACTACGGGAGCCTTAGTAGCCTATTCGGCTCCGATATAATTAGCCCCGGTATAGCGCGCATCCGACTTTATATAATATTTAGAGGGTTTACTTACGAGTAATAGGAATATATAGGGTTCTTATATTATTTTCCTTAACTAATAGAGGGTATAGGTTTAAATACCTATATAGTGTTTCCCGAATTATGCTTACGAACTAGGTGAATTTATTATAGTCTTTTTGCGAAGGGGCTACGGCGTAATTCCGAACTTAATATAAAGCTATATATTATATAATTACTTACTAGCTTTAGAGATTCTTACTAGATATAAAAGCTAATATCTAAATAAGTAAGTATAATATTAATAGTTAGCAGAGGCTAATATTTAGAGGGAGGCTATAAGTACCTAGTAGAGAGGATAATAATAACCTACTAGGGGAGATCTATATAAAGATTATTTAATAGAGCTATAACTTAAATATAACTAACTACCTAGGCTATAATAGTATACTAGAAATAGTAAGCTTATAGTTCTACTAGCTAGGGTAATTATAAATAGTATAGAGATTTATAAGGAACTATAATATCTATAGAGGGTTATATATCTAGAGGTAAGCTAAGAGGGGCTTCCTAAAGCCCCTACTAGTACTTACCTAGTTATACTTAGACCTCTTAATAGACTTTATTTTAGACTTACTACCTATAAAGGATAATACTAGCTAATACCTCTAAGTTATAATAACTAGGCTAGGTAAGTTAGTAATATTAGAGGAGATAGGTATTATAGAGATAAAAGCTTATACCTACTAGTTCCTTACCTCCTACTTCTAGTTCTATAGGTTCCTATATAGTATTATTAGTATTTAAAGTCTAATTAAGTAAGCTACTTCTAGGCTAAATTCTACTACCTTATTAATATAAGGAGGCTATTAAATATTATATACTACCTATAAACTAGTAATAATACTAAGAGGTAGAACTAGGAGATATAAGCTATCTTATAAGTATTTATAACCTAGGTATAGGATAACTAGGGGTAGCTCCTACCTATTACTTAGCTAATATTTTATAATAGGGTTAGTAATATAACTAGGCTCTTTTTATTCTTCTTAGAATATAGGTATTATACTAACCCTATACTTATTATAAATAATATAATAGAGGAGACCCCCTTTAGGGATATAATAGCTACTCTCCTAGTAATAAGACTATAAGAGGTAATAGACCTTATTTAAATAAGTATTATAGCTACTTAGTAATATGATAAGGAGAATATAAACTAGTATAGGATACCTATAGAGGAGTATTAGATAGGTAATAAGGTTTAGCTTTTAATAGCTAACTATAAGAGCCCTAGGCCTAGTAAGAAACTATTATAATTCTATTATAAGTATATTATAATAGGAGTCCTAAGCTACTATATTATAAAGTTAAATATACTTAGTAATATCTATATAAGCTTCTATATAGACCTCCTCTAGGGAGTACTAGAGGACCCCTTACTTATATAAATAAGAATAAACGCCTAGTAATTACTAATAATAGCTAATAATAGTAAGTTTAAGTAGTATATAGAGGAGATATATATAGCATAATAGAAAGTAATTAGGCGAGAGTAGAGGTACGAGGTCCTAGTTAAGTAGGAGGGGTATATAGAGCTTACTTAGGAGCCTAAAGAAGCTATTATAGAGATTATTTTAATAGATAGGTATAAAGCCCTATATAAGCTACTTATAAATAATAATAATAACCTAGCTTATACCTAGGGGGGGACTAGCTAGGAGGGGGGATAGTATTATAAGCTATACCTAGGTTAAGCCTACCTAGGCTTCTACCTAGGTTTACTACCTTAGGGAGCTACCTAGGGCTTACCTAGGGCTTACCTAGTTATTCTCTATAAACTAGTAAAATCTCTACTAGAGAGGAAAGCTTCCCCTTTCCCTCTTTAGCTTAAATAAATAGTATTATAGTAACCTCTTATTAAATAAACTAAGGCCTAACCCCTCGCACTAAAGGCGCCTCAGAAGAAGGCCTTAAGAGAACCCTATAGAATAATAAGATATATTATAAATAAGGAACTTACTACTTAAAGCGCTTTAAATAAATAAGTTAACTAGAAAGAATATTATAAACAAAGCCTTATTATAAAATAAAGACATTTAGTATACTTAGTGTATTTAAGGACTTTAGCTTAATAATAGATATTAAGGACCGTTATTAACGCTTAATATTATTATATACGCTTAGCGCTTCTAGAGTAGCTTATATTTTATATACCTAGAAATTATTCTACTTCTAATAGATAATGATTTGAATAAGAAGATACTAAGTATATTATACCTAATTATGTCTACTATTACCTACCTCATATTATTAAAATCCCTTATAAAAAGCTAGGATATTATATTTATAACTAAGAAATTTTTAAGCGCGCTTTTAATTAAGAAACCTAGCGTTATAAAACTAGCTATGATATCTTAGGTACCCTATTTATTATCTTCCTAGGAACTAATATATACTTAGTTAGCGAACTACTATTTATAAACTAAATTAAATTCTATTGATAATTTCCTAATACTATTTTAAACCTTAAGTAGCTATCTCTCTATAATAGTATATATAACTTCTTTAAATATAACTTATATTATACTACTAATACTACTAGCTTGCGTATTTCTATTATATCTAGGGAGGCCTTAAGTAGAGATAAAGAACTTATTAATACTAAATATACTTAACCTAATAAACCAACTTAAGCTACTTAGCCTAAATAATCCCTTAATATTAGCTAGCCTAATCAAGCTACTAATACTATAGAGCATACTAAACCTTAACTATTAACTAATATTAATATAGCTAGTACTAGATTAACTCCTATTATCTAGGATAGGACTACTAAGATAATAACTCCTAAGAAGTAAGCTACTAGTATTAGCACTCCTAATATAATAAATACTCTTAAAGCTATCGAGGGAATATAAGCCTATAGCAAATACGTTAGCTACGTCTCTATCCTATTTAATAAATATAAGGAGACCTAGATCGCCCTAACTATAGCGCTCTCTAGTGGTTATATTACTAATACTAACGCTATTACTCTTAACCTAAGCTAATTTATTAAGTTAGCTACTAATAAGTTTAAGTTTATTATAGTAACTATCCCTAAGGGACTAACCTAAGAGAGCCTAGGCTTCCTTAGCCCTAAGTAATACCTAACTACTAAGCTATTTACTAAGTATATAGCTTTAGCTATAAGCTTAGATAATTACTATAATATTAACCCTTCCTTTAATATTAGCCCCTTTAATACCTCTAACACGCCTAGCGCTACTAAGATACCTAATATTGCCTCTAGTATTAAGAAAATTATTATTACTAACTAGTAGTCCCGCACTTATATCTCTAGCTTTTATTACCTTACCTATTCCTATATTAAGTTCCTAAACGTAAAGGAGGTAATTAATATCTATTTTTTGCGCGTTCACTTCTTTAATATAACTAATATTATTACTTCATATTACGCTAAGTATCTAACTCTCTATACCCTTATCTAGAATAGCTTAATTATCCTTAGCTTATATATATATATATCTACGCCCTTAACTCGTTTATAACTAAACGAATTATAAGTAACCCGGATTTTAGCGCTATATCGCTATTCTTTATTATTAAGTAGATACTATAATATAAGTTTCCTAGTATATATACTAAGAATAACGCGTATATTAGTTAGGCTGTAATCAATAGTAATAACGTTAACGCTATTTATACCCTTCTAGATCTTAATAACCCCAAGACTATGGATATAGCTAACCTTTAGTATAAATACGCAATAGACCTTTAAGGCCTTTATACTAATATTATATCCCTCGCTACCTTAATTACTATGATTAAGAATAATAGTATTACTAAGTTATACCCTAAGGTTATTAATAAATCTTACTATTAGTTCATAGAGGAATACTAAGATGATACCTAGCTAGCTACTACTCATAGTATTAGTATTGACTAACTTCTAGTTATTACTAAAGAGATTATTAATAATAAGGATAAGGACTACCCTAACCTCCTAAAGCTAGCTAACGCTACGCCTAATACTCCCTTAGCCTAAATGAGATATAATAATATATATAGAAGGAAAGGAAATAAGGTTAGTTAAGGTTATTTATATATAGCAGTATAGCTCTACTTATTAGTATATTACTATAATACGAGGTATAAATTAGATTTTATACTATATATCGTAGTTAATACCCTTTTCTTCTTATATAAGTAATTAATATTAAACGCGCTTAGTATAGTTATTACGCCTAAGGGCGCCTAACGCGACTAATGCGATAATTATACCTAAATATAGTAAACCTCTATAAAAGGGTTTGTCGCCTTTAAGAAGAAAACCTTCTAAAATCATAGATTTTTCACCTATATTCTTCGCCTACTACGTGGACCGTATCATTAATATATAGTTTTTTATATACCTCCTGCTCTTATTAGAGCGATATATATTAAGAGAGATAATAAAGAGTAGAGGGTAAGTATATTATAAACTATACTAAGGAGTAGCTATTTATTTTCCTAGCTTATATACTATTTAAAATCTATAGGTATCTTGTAAAGAAGATAAGTAAGGAGATCCTTTAAGGATTAAAAGCAATCCTTAATAACTATATTACTTAAGGTAATCCTTAATAACTACTTTATATTATATTTTAAAGTTTTATCTACTAAGTCTAGTTATACCTAACTCTATCTAACTTTAATAAAGATATAAATATATTAATAAGTACCTATTCCTACTAGCTACTAGCTAGAGCCTTATTATATATATAGAGCGAACTAATAAAGAGCTAATAAGAGCTAATAAGAGCTAATAAGAGCTAATAAGAGCTAATAAGGGCTAATAAGAGCTAATAAGAGCTAATAACAGCTAATAACAGCTAATAAGAGTAGTATAGACTAAACTAAGCCATATATACCTATATTTATCTAGACTTAGGATAAATTAGCTTAATTTATTAAAAGACTAATTAGATTTAAGCATTTAATATTTAGGGGTTTAATAGTAATAAGAGAGTTTTCTTTCTTAGGTAGGCTATTACGTGCGGGCCCTTCGGGCTTAAGGGTGCAGCTACCCTTCAGACGCTTTTCCATTGCGCCACGCGCAAAAGGTACAGGACATTCAGAACGAAGGGCTCTGAATGCAGCTGCACTTAAGTACGCACGCCTAGCGCCGTGACATAGGCCTAGCTTCGTAAAAGGTAAAGATTAACCTTCCTAATAGAAGACATAGACCTCTAATAAAAGCGGTGGGTATATAAAAGACTATATATTAAGAGGAGACTACTATACTATTTACTTATATTAAATACTAGATATTATAATTAAGATCCTATTAGAAGTACTAATAGCTAGCGCTCCCTAGTATAGAAAATAGAATATATAGTATTACTAATTAGATTTATTCTATCTATAGTATAACCTTATTAATAGAAGTATTCTCCTTAGACCTAGCTATAGCTAGCGCTTCCTAGTATATTCTAGAGGCAAATAAAGCGTAATATCTAGTAGCTAGAGTAGATATAACGAATATATAGGTATACTAAGGCCTCTGGCCACTGCATAGTGATTTTACCTGCTTAAGTGCAATAGACCTTCTAACTCCGCGCCTCCTGATAATATATAGCCTTTAGTTACGTGATTATAATTACTAACTACCTTTCCTAACTATAGCTGTACTTATACATGCCTATTATACTAAATAGCCTTACGATCTTTAAGTTTATATTAATAATAACGTGGTTTTTAATTATTTAATAGACTACGAAACTATTAACTTATCCTCTCGCGCACTACCCGCGCCGCTATTAAATACCGCCTCTATTACTACTTCGTCCGCTAGTTATTACTATCTTCACTATGCTATCGTTAGCAACGCTCTCTCTATATCAAAGCAGTTAGCGCAAGCCGTACTCACTAACCCCTAATAGGCCTAGGCTGCCTAGGCTACCTCTACTTTAGCAATATAGAGGACCTGCTCGAAGAAGGGCTACTCTATAGGGTATATAATAACCCGCTAAATTTCTATTACTAAGTTTACTTACTTAGCTCTAATACTATTATACCTTATAGAGTCCCTTATAGGGGTATTAAGGTAAGCGCTCTTAAGGGCTACGAGGGGTTAGACCCGAGTTTATTTAATAAGAGGTTACTATAATACTATTTATTTAAGCTAAAGAGGAAAAGGGGAAGTTTTCCTCTCTAGTAGAGATTTTGCTAGTTTATAAGAAATAACTAGGTAGGCTTTAAGTAAGCCCTAGGTAGCTCCTTAAGGTAGTAAACCTAGGTAAAAGCCTAAGTAGGCTTAACCTAGGTATAGCTTATAATACTATCCCCCCTCCTAGCTAATCCCCTCCTAGGCGTAAGACGGGTCGCTATTATTATTTATAACTAGTCTATATAGGGCTTTATACCTATCTACTATAGCAGTCTCTATAATAGCCTCTATAGGCTCTTAGGTAGGCTTTATATATCCTTCTTACTTAACTAGGACCTCGCGCCCCCGCTCTCGCTTAACTACTTTTTATTACGCTATATATATCTCCTCTATATATTACTTAAATTTGCTATTATTAGTTATAATTAGTAGTAGCTAGGAGTCTATTCTTATTTATATAAGTAAGGGGTCCTCTAGTACCCTCTAGAGGAGGTCTATATAGAACCTAAGGTAGATATCACTAGGTATATCTAACTTAATAATATATAGGCTTAGGACTCTAACTATAATATATTTATAATATAACTATAATAGCTTCTTACTAGGCCTAGGGCTTTTATAATTTGCTATTAAAAGCTAAACCTTATTACTTACCTAGTACTCCTCTATAAGTATCTTATACTAGTTTATATTCTCCTCGCTATACTACTAAGTAGCTATAATACTTACTTAAACGAAGTCTACTACCTCTTATAGTCTTATTACTAAGAGAGTAGCTACTATATCCCTAGAGGGGGCTTTTTCTACTACGTTATCTACTATAGGTATAGGGTTAGTATAGTACCTATATTCTAAGAAGAATAGCGAGAGCCTAGTTATATTACTAACCTTATTATAGAGCGCTAGCTAAGTAATAAGTAAGAGCTGCTCCTAGTTATCCTATACCTAGGTTATAAACGCGTATAAGATAGCTTATATCTCCTAGTTCTACCTCTTAATATTACTATTAGTCTTTAGGTAATATATAATACTTAATAGCCTCTTTATACTAATAAGGTAATAGAATTTAGCTTAGAAGTAGGTTACCTAATTAAACCCTTAATTAGTAATAATACTACGTAGGAACCTATAGAACTAGAAGTAGGAGGTAAAGAACTAGTAGGTATAAGCTTCTATTTCTATAGTACTTATCTCCTCTAGTATTACTAACTTACCTAGCTTATTTACTATAACCTATAAGTATTAGCTAGCGTTATCCTTTATAAGTAATAAGTCTATAATAAAGTCTATTAAGAGGTCTAAGTATAACTAGGTAGGTACTAATAGGGGCTTTAGGAAGCCCCTCTTAGCTTACCTCTAGATATATATCCCTCTATAGATATTATAGTTCCTTATAAATCTCTATACTATTTATAATTATCCTAGCTAATAGAACTACTAGCTTACTATTTCTAGCGTGTTATTATAGCCTAGGTAGGTAGTTATATTTAAGTTATAGCTCTATTAGATAATCTTTATATAGAGCTCCCCTAGTAAGTTATTATTATCCTCCCCGCTAGGTATATATAGCCTCCCCCTAAATATTAGTCTCCTCTAACTATTAATATTATACTTACTAATTCAAACCTTAGCTTTTATATCTAGTAGGAAGCTCTAAAGCTAGTAAGTAACTACGTAGTATATAGCTTTATATATTATATCCCTCTTTATAGTTTCTAGCTATAGCGCTTATAGTTTAGGGTTACTATTAAAGACTATAATATCTAGGATATTAATATAGCCCTTCTTACCTCTCCTAGGCGTAGTCTAGTATTAGCTATAAGACCGTCCCCTGCTTCTACTTATTATCCTACCCTTATAGTATATCCTACTCCCTCTAAGAGAGGGTATTAGGGGCTATTACTTCCTTACTAGGGCGGTATTTAATAGTAAAATTATACTAAAATAGCTCCTCTATTTACTAGCTCTAGCGCTCTATAAGGCGCTACTTTTCTATAAAGTATTTAAGCCCCTAGTAGTTAGTTAGTACCTTAAAGGTAGTTATAGTACGTAGCTCCGCCCTTTATATATATAAGTAAGAAAGGACTACTAGGAGCTCCTTATTATAAATAGGGTAGTTATACTCTATAGGTAAGAGCTTCTATAAGTAGAACGCTATAGGATACTAAGTACCCTCTAGGTTAACTTATAAGAATACCCCTCTTAATATAAATCCTAAATAGTTAGTTTTAATAATAATCTTCTCCTCTAGATTAAACTAGTAGAGTACTAGCTAGGTATTAAAAAGCTACTTAAGCTATAAGAAAGCTCGTCCTTTATTATCTCCCTATTAGAATATTATAGTCTTCCTAATAAGTAGTATAAGTAGTCTAATAATATCCCTATATTCTAGTATAAATATATTATAATAGTTTATAAACCCTAGGAAGCTCTAGACCCCCTTTAGGGAGGTAGGGGGTAATATATTAGTAATTACCTAGAGTTTCTTAGGGTTATAGGAGAGACCCTCTCCTACTATTATAATAAACCCTATATACTTAATCCTCTTAATTAAGAACTTATACTTCGCAGGGTTAAGATTTAAGCCTATATCTACTAGCCTCTAGAGGACTTCCTAGACTATCTTCTTATAGTCTTCCCTCGTTTTATTAGAGTAAATTAATATATTATCTATATAAGTAGTAATAAAGTTATTAAAGAAGTCCTATAGAGTGCTATTAATATATTACTATAAGCTAGTAGGGGTACTAGTTAAGCTAAATAAGTAAACTACTTACTTAAATACCTTATACTAGGTATAGAATATAGTTCTCTCTTAGTACTCCTCTACTACTCTTAACTTATAGAAAGCTACTATTATATCTAACTTAGTATACTACTTAGCTATACTTACTTGGTATAGCGTCTTAGAGATTAATAAGAGGGGATAGTAGTCTTTCTTTATAATTATATTAAGGGCTTTATAATTAATATAGAAGTAAATTCCCTTACTAGGCTTCTTTATAAAGAGTACTAGTACCCTAGTAGGTAAGCTACTAGCCTTAATAAACCCCTTATATAGAAGGTCTTATAGGGTTTTTTTAATACTAGTAGCTCTTCTCTTAATATATTATAGAGGGGGCCCTAGGGGAGTAATAGCTCCCTCCTATCTAGTCTTAGTATAAGGTTAATCTAGTAGTTTACCCCTAGTTACCTAGGGGGTAATAATTAAGCCTTATTAGGGTTAAATAAGTTAGGAAACTCCCTTAAGACCTAGTTTAGTAGATAGTATTATTAATCCTTTTTTAGTCTTAGGTTTAAAGCTTTCTTAATATTAGATAAGCTAATAGCTTATATTAGTACCTCTTTAATACCCTCTTAGTACTTACTCTATTATCTCGCTAGGCGTTAGTAGATTATAGAGAACGAGGGTATATTAAGGAACTTTATAGCCCTTATTTCCTTTATAAGGGGACTTTCTTCTTAGTCCTTTAGGTATAGCCTAACTTATCCCCTCCTATAGTATACTGAGTAGGCTATAGCGTTATAAACGACCTAGCTCTATTCTATCTAGGGCGCCCTAAGAGGATATTAGCGTCTAGGCTATTAACTATATATATAAAGATATATTAAATATAGCTACTCGTTTCTAGGTTAAACGCTATTATACCTAGCGCGTTACCTAGTAATAATCTACTAAGTATATACCCTCTTATAAGTTAGTATCCCTTCTTAATATATAGAAAGTAGAGGTATTAAGCTAGGGAAAGGTTAATTATTATATAGGTATTATTCCTAGTATTTACTAGGGCGTAAGCTAGATATCCTCTATTAACTCTAACTTAAATAATAATAAGCTTATTATTAGCTAGTTATTCTTATTTATATTCTTTCTAACTTAATATCTCCTCCTTAATAAGCTCTAGAGCTTAATTTCGCTCTAGAGCTAGTCTTTTCCTAACTCCTCGTCTTCTTCTAAGGATTTAGTTACCTCCTAGTAGTTATCTATAGCCCTATAGTATATTATTACGTCTTTTAAGGTTTTTACTTTTATAGCCCTAGGTAGCTAGTCCTCCTTACTAGGGTAGCGCTAGGTAATATAACCTCTAGCTCTATAAGTATAATAGGTATAGGGGTCCCTTATACCCTTCTAAAGTTCTTAGTATTATACTAGGGAGGTACCTAAGGAGGATCCGGAGTTTTAGTAGTTATAGCGTCTTATTTCCTTAACTTATAAGATATATATAGCTCTAGTTATATAAGTATCCCCCTTAGTATCCTTAGTAGTAGGTCTCTAGTAGGTTACTAGGTAGTTACTAGTAACCTTCTAGCGCTTTACTTTCTATATAATACTCTAGACCTTCGAGAGCTAGCTATTATAATTAGCTTATAAGTTAATAATAATTAGCTAGTTCCTTAGCTTAGGGGTAAGGGAAACCTCTAGAAGTAAGATCTAGACTTAGCTAAGCTAGTTTATACTACTTATATTAGCTAGTATTTACTTAAATCTTAATAAGAAGGTTACTAGGGATTTATTCTCTTTTTACTAGAGGGTCTATAGTTAGGCTATAGCTTATAACTAGATATTTAAGTCCTTATATATCTAGTCTAGATAGGCTATAAAGTCCTTAGGGTTATATTTTCCCCCGCCCCCCCTAGCTCTATAGAAAGTAGAGATTCTATATTAGGCTATAATATCTAAGTAGGAGTTAATAAGGTATTATATCTCTATATCTATAGTATAGAACGCCCTATCTATAGTAATCTTATACCTTATTTATTATACCTAGGTAGCGTATTCCTTCTACTTACTTAAAAACTTTAGGGGTAGGGGTAGTAGCTTCTAGCGTATTATACTATATATTACTAGTATATTACTAATAGTACTTATAGGGGTCTACGTAGCTATATATTAGCTATTCCCCTGCTTAACCTCTTATAACTATTACTAGAGGGACTCTATTACTACTACTAAATTAGCTTATAATAGCTTATCTTAAGTTTTAGCTATATTACTATTAGCTATCTTACTAACTAGTAGGGAGCAGCGCTCGACTTACTATTATTATTATAATAATAAGCTTAAATATATAAGGGGTTAGACCTAAGTTTATTTAATAAGAGGTCGCTATAATACTATTTATTTAAACTAAAGAGGAAAAGGGGAAGTTTTCCTCTTTAGTAGAGATTTTACTAGTCTATAGGGAATAACTAGGTAGGCCCTAGGTAGGCCCTAGGTAGCTCCTTAAGGCGGTAAACCTAGGCAGAAGCCTAGGTAGGCTTAACTCGGGCGTAGCCCGTAATAAGGGCTATATTAATAATATGCTCTCTATATATAGTAGATTAGTTAATAAAAGAGTAGGTTTTATTAATTATATTAAAGCTAAACTCTCTAGCATTCCCCTCTATATTATTTATATTAAAGGGCGTGCCTCGCTCGGGCTTAGCGTATTTATATGCGGGGTCTAGTGCTAATATAGTTAAGGATTTATCGTGGGTTATAGGTATACTTAGGACTTCGTAGATAAGGATAGAAGAGGGAGAGGTATAAGGCCCTGCTCGCAGAGCTTCTTATACTTCTAGCTATAAGAACCTCTTAGGAAAGACCTCTTTAGTTAAGGAGTTACCTCTTATATAGTAGTATTTATAATACCTTGCTAGAAGGTTAACCTTTTAGGTTAAGGAGTTATCTTATATAATAGTTTTTATAGCACCTTATTAGAAGGTTTATCGAGGGCGTTGTTATAAGAGCCTTAGTAGCCCGTTTAGCTCTAATATAATTAGCCCTAGTATAGCGCGCGTCTAACTTTATATAAGGGTTTGCTTACGAGTAGTAGGAATATATAGGGTTCCTTTATTATTTTCCTTAACTAGTAGAGGGTATAGGTTAAAATACCTATATAGTATTTCTTAAATTATACCTATAAACTAGGTAAATTTATTATAGTCTTTTTGGAAAGGGGCTGCGGTGTAATTCCGAACTTAATATAGGTATACTAACTATTATAATATTATTCTACATATAGTACTTATTAAATTTAGCTAATAAATAGCTCTTATAGCTATTGATGAAGTATCTAGTACACGCCCTTAGTTTAGTTCTTAATATAATTATTAAAATATTTAATCTAGTTAAGACCTATCTAATTATCTATCTATCTATTAGTAATAAGCTTAATAACCTAGTTACCTATAAGACCTAATTCTATAGTCTAACTAGTCAAGCAATGTATACCCTTAATAATTATACATAGAGGGATATACTACCCGCCTGAATTAATATATTTAATAACTATAACCTATTTATAATTACTAGGCTAGATGGGCTTTACTTTACCGCGTTAATTAGCGCATATTATTAATATTGATATAGTAATTGTAACGCTTCGGGTGGTGTGCTGCAGCGATACAATAACCCATTGCGCCACATGCGCAAAAGATCCGCTATTACGCGCACTTCGTGCCAGAATGCACTACATATGCGCTTATATAGGCTAGCTACTAGAAGCTAGTCTCTTATAATTACCCCCTACTCTAAGCGCTTAGTCCCTCAAGCGTAGAGATAAGATAGATAAGCATATATAGACCCCGAGGTCCATATAACTAACGTCGCTACGTATATACCCTCTAAGCCTATCTTAGGACTGCGCTAGCGTATAGCCTAAGTATGCTATACGCTGCTTATCCGCTATTATTACGCCGTAGTAAGTAGTAGGATTCGAACTGCTAACCTCTATATAGCTAAAAGGGCTAAGTCTAGAAGACCCACGAAGTATATAGAAAATTATAACGCTTCGGGTAGTATACTGCAGCGATATAATAACCTATTGCGCTATATGCGCAAAAGATCCGCTATTCCGCGCACTTCTTGCCGGAATACACTATATATGCGCTTATATGGGCCGGCTACCGGAAGCCAGTCTCTTATAGTAATTATACTTATTATAAAGCTAGTCTTATTGAAATTATAAAGATCCTTCTCTTAGATTCTGTATTTAGTTCTTATATTATATAATAATATAAACTACTTTAAAATAACCCCTAGATCCTCTTAGAGAGCCTTTGAATAATTATATAGATAATTAAACTTAGTGTTTAGAGTAGGATATAAATGTATAAACCGCCTAGCCTATTACCTACTAATAAGCTTATTATTATATACTTATAATAGGAGATTAGCTATATCCTCTATACTAGCGAGGCATAAAGGAAGTCCTCTAGTATCCTATTTAATAACATATTAGAGACGTATTTTCTCCTTAATTAGATTAAGTTTATATTATTAAGGTTAAGTAGGTTTATATCGAGGTTAGTTATTTATTCTATTATATAAAGAGCTTTTAGGGATACTATAGTTCTCCGCTATATACTATATACTTAGCTTTTAGCCTATAGTATATATTCATTAGACTACGGCCTCTAGCCACTGCATAGTGATTTTACCTGCTTAAGTGTAATAGACCTTCTAACTCCGCGCCTCCTAACAATATATAGCCTTCGGTCACGTGATCCCCTCCTAACTATAGCTATACTTATACGTGCCTATTAATAGCCTCACGATCTTTAACTTTATATTAATAATAACGTGGTTTTTAATTATGTAATAGACTACGAAACTATCGACTTTTCCTCTCCTATACTACCCGCGCTACTAATCCCGCCTCTATTACTGCTTCGTCCGCTAGCTATGCTATTGTTAGTAACACTCTCTCTATATTAAAGCAGTTACTATAAGCTATACTTACTAACGTTACCCTAATAGGCCTAGGCTGCCTAGGCTACCTCTACCTTAGTAATATAGAGGACCTGCTTAAAGAAGGGCTACTCTATAGGGCATATAATAACCTACTAAACTTCTACTACTAAGTTTAGTTACTTAGCTCTAATATTATTACGCCTTATAGAGTCCCCTATAGGGGTATTAAGGTAAGCTCTCTTAAGGGCTATACTAATAATATACTAGAAAGGGCTAGAACCGATAGGAACTAGAAAGATAATAAATAATATAGCTCTACCTATAAATAGGTAAGAATATTAAAAGTAGGCTTAAGAGATATATAAAATAATTCGTAAGTCTAATTAAAAGAGATTATCTAAATTAGGCGCAGACCTACTAAGAAAATACTTAAAAACGAGGTATAGGATTATTAAAGTACTAATTATAATAATATATATATAATACTAAAGTCTACTACGCTCCTCTCCTCTACGCTCTACTCTATAGCCTTCTTATAATAAGTCTATATACTAAGGGAGTTTTCTAAAAGTTATATAGCTAAGTCTATCTTATTCTATTCTAATTATCCCCTTAAGACTCTTTATAATATTATAAAAGAGAGTCTTAAAAAATAAATAAAACTACTTTATA